>JZLH01S0621930.1:14323-24479 GCA_001188425.1 Eucidaris tribuloides | reverse complement strand
TGTTGTTGTTGTTGTTGTTATTGTTCTTGTTCTTCTTCGATTTCTTCTTCTTCTTCTCCTTCTCCTCCTCCCTTTTCTTCTTCTTCTTCTTCTGCTTCTTCTTCTTCCTTTTCTTCTTCTTATTCCGCCTCTTCCGCTTCTTCTTGTTCACCATCGTCGTCGTCGTCGTCATCATCATCATCATCATCATCATCATCATCATCATCATCATCATCATCATCATCATCATCATCATCATCATCATCATCATCATCATCATCATCATCATCATCATCATCTACATCATAATTTCGTAAGCAGACACAGTATCCACGTTCTGGTTGGAAGTGTAGAGCGAGCAACACATACTTTGTACCACAGCCGAAAAGGTGAAAAATATTACGTATGTAATGTACATTGTACAATAACTAATGTTTGATATATGTTAAAGTTTGATGTCGGCCCGCCCATTCTAGAACATAATTTGGATGAACAGATTAGGACTGAAAAATAGTAACCCTAACAATCTGGAGGAAAGTAAAAGAGTTGGTTCGCCAAAGCTATCGACTCCCACCTCGCTCCTACGCCCTGCGTTACCCATTACGAATGAACCATGTCGCACGCGATACGGGCGGGCGGCGGGCCCCGTTATTACAAGCAATATCGAAAATGTTATGGGGCGATGTGCAAATAATGGGACCGGGTTTGGACGCATCGCCGTTTGATGAGGAAAGCGATATTAAAGCAGCAGATGGGGAATATTAAATGTAATAAATTTGATATCCGCCATAAAAAATATAGTTAATACGTCAAAAACGTTGCCAGTTGCGAGGGTAAGGAGGAGGCCAGATGAAGCGAAATTATGAAGAGAGATAAAGATTGTTGGGACAAAATGGGGAGGGAAAATTGCATTCCGTTGAGAGAAGTAAGTATTAGAAGACGCGACTTAAACGATGAGTAACATTATAAGTGGTGTTATTATCGTTTACGAAATGGTTACTGAGTGCAAGTGGGAGGAAGATGAAGAAGATGATAATGAGTAAAGGCATGCGAGAAGAAATGAAAAGGAAACTAGAGCAACGAACATCTAGAACATTAAACTGATAGTCAAAAAGGAAATGTAAGTTGGTATGGGGATGTAGAAAATGTGAAAGATTGAAGAGGATGATGGCGGAGAAGGCAGAGGATGAAGATGGGGAATATTCCGAAGACAACAATAAGAAGATGGACTGTTGAGAATATCTTTTAAAGATGTTTTCATTCCATGACAAGATAATTGTAGAAAGATCAAGAAAGACAGAAGGAAAGGAAGGAAGATCACTCACAGAGTTGCAATATGGCGAAGGATTACAGTGGGAGTGCGAGCTTTCAATTGAAAGGTGATGGAAAACTGAAGGAGATGATAACGAAATGGTTTGGAACGATAACAAAGACAGCAATAACAGTATATATGATTAAAGTCCAATTTAAAAACGAAACATGGCAAAACGATTTAAAATTTTGACATGATGTTAGTATTTCTTATTTCGTCATAAGAAGAAAATCAGACTGTTTCAATCAAAATTCGAAAGTCTATCGAAACTAAGATTGTGTCGCATATAGGCAAATAGATTGCTAATATAAACATATAGGCCTAGATAGATAGATAGATAGATAGATAGATAGATAGATAGATAGATAGATAGATAGATAGATAGATAGATAGATAGGTAGATAGATAGATAGATAGATAGATAGATAGATAGATAGATAGATAGATAGATAGATAGGTAGGTAGGTAGATAGATAGACAGATAGACAGATAGACAGATAGATAGACAAATAAATATGTAGTTAGTTAGATCGATAGATGGATAGATAGATAGATAGATAGATAGATAGTTAGATAGATAGATAGATAGGTAGGTAGATAGATGGATAGATAGATAGATAGATAGATAGATAGATAGATAGATAGATAATAATAAATAGGTAGGTAGATAGATAGATAGATAGATAGATAGATAGATAGATAGATAGATAGATAGATATAGACAGATGGATAAATAGATAAATAAATAAATAAGTGGATGGACATGTAGATGGATAATTTAATCATATGTAAAAACAAATACTGCACATTATACTATGTATACTATTTATTATATAGCATATAACATGCATTATGATACTGATAATAATACAAATATCAATAGGAATAGTGCAAATAATAAAAGCAATAATAATAATTGCATTATTATTATTATCATTATTACTTTTATTATTATTATTATTATTATTATTATTATTATTATTATTATTATTATTATTATTATTATTATTATCATCATCATCATCATCATCATCATCACCATCATCATTATCACCATTATCATTATCACCATCCGTAATATTATCATTATCACCATCCGTAATATTATCATTATCGCATCAATATACCAAAGCTGTGACGTAAAAAAAAGTCCCACAGACCCCATATAGCAATGTCAGCTAACATTCCTATATCATACACAATTTATTACTCTCAATCGCTTGATTGCGGGGGAATTATTCTATTACACCATAAGTTCATCTCTCTCGCATCCGCTTTCTGCTACCAACCGTGGCAGGAAGAATGGAGATTCGAAGGCTGTATCAACTCGCGCATAATTCCTTCCGATTTAGGAATAAAAGAACAGAACGGTAGGAAAAAATAATAATATACTATACCAGAAGTGTGCTACAAGTAGACACTCGGAAATGACAACAGTCTGTTTAGAAACAACGGACGGTCTAATTCGCGGAATCCGGCCATTCGCTGTGGGTTGAGAGACGGTCATGACTTGCAATTATCATTCAGGACATCAGAAAGAACAATGGATATTGTTTCTCCAAACAAGAGCGTTGGGGAAGAGTACTGTATGCCAGTATCAGTATCGAGGTTGTTACTATTTATATGATCGATATTAATGATATTTGTTTGGCAACATTATACATAACATCATTGTCATTACCGTTACTTCCAGGTAAAAAGTTCACGGGTTTTAGAAGCATGTATAATATCGACCTGTGAGAAGGAATTAACGTCTTAAACGGAAGTCTCTATAAACCTGATAAATTATATTAAAATGTGTTAAGATTAATCGACATCCTCATTATCATAATCATTAATATTATTATTATCATCCCCCATCCTCATCATTATTGTCATCCTTGTCGTCGTCATTATTGTTATCACGATCATCATCATCATCAAAATCATCACCATCAACATCATCAAAATCATCATCAAATCACTGTAACCACCACCACCGCCACTACCACCACCACCATCATCATCATCATCATCATTATCATCATCATCACCACCACCACCATCATCATCGTCATCATCATCATCGTCGTCGTCGTCATCCTCCTCCACCTCCTCACCACCACCATCACCACCATCATTATTACCATTTTCTTTATGTTTATTTAAATTGTTTTTAATCGTATACAAATATTTCATAGCGGGATCATAATTACATACTCTTTTCAATTAATGCCATGTATTTCAGCAAAACCCTTGATAATAGTGTCATGATAATTTTATATCACAATTAATAACTGTTTAATAATATATAATTTCATTGATAAACACTTGAAAACAATGCTAGTTGTAATTCCTGAACGTCTTGAATAAACATTTGCGTAGTATTAAGCCTTGACCAAGGTGTTAATTTGGGAACCCTTATTTTACCCTGATTTACTAAATGCAATGTCAAATAGTGCCAAAATGTACTGAAGTTATGCTCATGTTAAATAATGACCACCACCCCCCCCCCTCCAAAAAAAAAATAAAATAGAAAAATCCATCATAAATTTTGATTGGGAGATTAAATGCATGGTTCCGTGAAGGTGTAAAAGTCATTCACCATATTTGAAATTAGGGTTTACTTGGTAAGAAGACGATGGTAACTCCGGGTCAAGTCCGGTCTAGTTAATTCCGTCTTTCAGATGAATTTAAACCTGACATACGTAGATTCAATGAATACAGGTCGGGTTTAACTTCGGTTAATCCAAAGTTAAGCTGTACATGTATATGTAGATGTACCACTGCACAAAACGTTTACCAGAGAAAATATCTGGTTAATTTAACAATTATTTAATTCCTATATTATAAAATTAATGGTACGATTTTCCATATTTTAACAGAAATATTCCTTTTCTATCTGGTGAAGGTTTTGTGCAACATTGCCCAGCTGTATATATATATTGAGTTCAAAATATACGAAGCCATAGCATTTACTAATCAATGTCGGCGGACAATTTTCCTAGTTATCACAATAACAAAAATATTTTTTCTTGATGTCAAATTTAAATTCATAAGAATCTCTAACTCATTTGCAGTACTTATACAGAACTATATCACACATCATACCTTTTAAACTTTTATTCTCTGGTCTGTGGAATCACATGCAGTCAAAAATCCAAAACGGTATGGAGCCAATAAATGCGTGCTATCTCTTTGAGTGTTAAATTTGAAACCATATAATGTTGTTCAATCTAGATGTCATACTTGCATTCGATGTGCTATTAAAACAATTGAGCAAAATAGGTGTAACACCAAATGTATTACCTTTAAGGACACGGTTTAACATTATGAAAGCCCCAGATTGAATGGACAAGAAAACACTCTAGAACACAAAAACTAATAAATTATGTACTGATATAAACACAAACAAAAAAAGTAACTACCCCCTTTTTCAAACACCATAACTTTTTAATGAAATGAGTTTTAGCAAAATAATTTGGCAGGAGTATTCCTACACTTATTGAATAACATCTGTGTGAAAATGTGAATGATCCGTCAAGCCATGCATGAGTAAGCATGCATTAAAGGCAAAATGTCACTTTTCAAAAGTCACAGCAGTCATATCTTATGCCAAAATAATGGTAAATAATGACACTTTTTGCTTTGTTCATAAAGTGTACTCACTCAACCATGACATGGTTACAACCTCTTATGTTCGTACAACATGTAAAGATACATTTTGCTGAAAAATACCGGATTTCAATTTTTTCAATAAACATAATGGATTTTACAATTTCCAAATTGAGAGATATGGAAATTTTAAAATTGAGCTCATTGGAGCGTAAAATATGCGAAAAGCGCCAGGGGAGGTGTAAGGGGGTCAAACGATAGATGATTAACATAAATAACGCTTAATCATTCACCAGAAACAAGATTTGTCAAAATCCTGCATCGTAAATTCCCCAAAATGACCCTTGTGACTTTTGAAAAGTGACGTTTTTGCCTTTAATGCATACTCACTCATGCATGGCTTGACGGATCAATCACATTTTCATACTTAAGTCAGTCAATAAGTGAAGGAATATTCCTGCCAAGTAATTTTGCTAAAACTTATTTCGTTAAAAAGTTATGGTCGTTTGAAAAAGGGTGTAGTTACTTTTTTTTTGTGTTTAGATGTAATACTTGGTGTTAAATATTAGCATTCGATGTGCTATTAAAACAATTAATCAAAAAGGTGTAACACCAAAAGTATTACCTTTAAGGACACGGTTTAACATTATGAAAGCCCCAATTTGAACGGACAAGAAAACACTCCAGAACACAAAACTTTAATGCTGTCATTAGCAAAATAATTATGTACTAATATACATGTATATTGGTACATGAATTTATGTCCTGTGGAAAAAAAAATGCAACACACTGAGCAATCTATGGGGAAACAGGAATGGTCCCTCGTTGATTTTCACTTTTTAAAAACATTTTATGACCGTTTTAAACTGCAATTGTTTCAGGACTTTATATTTAAGCCTTACCACAGACATTGTCGTGTTGGGGAAGCGGAGACCTTTCGTAATTACTATAATTTGTAGACACTATATTCACTTATTGTATTGTATTGTATTGTTTTAAAGCTTTTCCTTGTATTTTGTTGTATTTTTGTATTTGGATATGGTAATAAAAATGAAATGAAATGAAATGAAATGAAATTAGTACAGCGTGGATGAATATGTAGCTCAGATTTTTTAAAACTGGAAACATTGTTAAATGGAGCTTTCAAAGTAATAGGCTAACAACGATGTGGAGTATAGTAGTATTTAAATGGACAAATAAACGCACAAGAAAACAAAAAGTTTGGAAAGTTATGCTGGTACTGGCAAGATATACATAAATAAACAATTTCCACTCAGGTAGAGGATAAAATAGCCTAGATCTACACACAGTAAGTCTATGAGAGGAAATGGGCATGTGGATCCGGTCAACTTGAGTGCTTGTAGATTTTCACTTTTTTAAAGTACTAAAGCATCATTTTGAAATAATTTTTATCCAGGGCTTCATTTTTAGACCTTATCAAAGACACTTAGACCATGGAGGATTATGTAGCTCATATTTTTTGCAATCTCGCGTATTACGAGATCGTGGATTGACGAAAACACACAAACGAGATTCTGAATAAATCCGGCGTGTGCGCTCATTATCGTGCGGGCTGCGGTCTGACTGTAAAACTGTGGTCATTGTCAGCCTGTGGCTTTGGAATTGTTGGAATTAATACTATATCGGGAATATTTTGCATATTAGCTGACGTTGGTGTTATATTTAATACTCCAAATTTTTGCAATGCATCCTTTACAATACCTCATTATTCAGGTAGAGCTGGCAGAGGAAAGGGGTACGTAGACGACCGGAAGTTCTCGTAACGAAATTATCGTTCCGTCCATCCTCGTGTTTCCGAACTATCGGGCAGGGTCGCCGGATGTTTTTGCTTCCGGGTCAACCAATATGACTTGCGGTCGCAGAATTGGTGATGATTTAACGCGAATTTTAATCGCGTTGATCATTAGTAAGTTCCTATAACAGAATGAGTAAGATTTTCCAATTTTTTAAAAAAAGAAATATATATTACAAATCTGTTTCTCTTTTCATTTGATGTGTGTTAACAGTTTATTTGATATAATAGAGGGGTTTGCCGTTCTCGGGGAATTCAGATTTCACCAAAAAATAATGATAAATTTCCGCGTGAGTATTTCATATCAAAATAAATAACAAGTGTGTAATTTTGATGGAAAATACCGACCTAAACATGGAAAGGAAAATAAAACATGCTGTCATCATTTATTCTACGCAATATCAAAATACAATTGCCAAGTATCTCATAGTTTTATGTAAGTAAAAAATCTAATAATGCGATGTGGACAATATTTGTTGTACAATTTCTTCGGAAGCTTTGTATTTTCTTTACTAGGTGTCCTTTGCTAATAAACAAATAGGCCAGGCAAATGAAACAAAGATCTTAGTGGAGGTCTTTTCATTTTCACATAACAAAATGACACGTATTTGTGTCCTAGATATAGGACAATTAATCGAACAATCAATCAATCAATCAATCCATCCATCAACCAACCAATCAATCAATCAATCATCAAACTGCCAATCAGTCAATCAATTGTTTATATAACAGCCATGAACCCCCCTCCCTCTGGGAATGAGGGAGGGGAGGCTCTTAAAGGTAAATGACATGATTGGGGGTAGTCCTCAACTTGGGCTGAAACTATTCTAGAATCAAGTAAACTATGCAAGGATTCTCCTGTGAAAATCTTGTAGTCAAACGTTGACTCATTATAATGTCAATATCCCTAGTGGCAGGCAAACCTGCTGTGTGGCTGGGGCCTATTTTTATCGTGCCCTGATAGAATTAATGTTCATGCTTGATTCTCCTTAAGTAAACTAATTTGAGACGAATCCTTCCAGCTGGGAGATCCACTCCAGCTGGTATATAGTTGGTATATATTTCAACTCAATTGGTTCTTGAGGCATTTTCATGTGTTCCCAACCATGTCACTAACCTTTAATCAAACAATCAATCAATCAATCAATCCATCAACTAACCAATCAATCAATCATCAATCTGCCAATCAGTCAATCGATTGTTTATATAACAGCCATGAACCACCCCCCCCCCCGTTTGTGGGAATGGGGGAAGGGAGGCTCTTAAAAAACGGCGAATTTCTGTTGTTGTTTTTTGTCCAATTCTAATGTTAGACCTTCATGAATCGTTCAAAAATGGTGTAAGGAGGTAGTGTACAAAGAACTGTGTCAATTTGTGAAACAAAGGTATGATGAACATTGATTGACTGACTGTGTGACAGTGTGAGTGATCGATTAATACATTTTTAGGTGGTTGCTTGATTGATTGGTTGATTTATTGAATGACTGATTGATTAATTTGTGGGTAGTGTAATGACATATAACGGACAAAGTGCAAAGGATTGAGTAAACTTGTGAAACAAAGGTATTAATTGGATTTTCGGTTGAGTATTGATTGACTTATTGATTGATTAACTGATCGACTGACTGATTGGGTAATTGATGATTGATTGATTGATTGATTGATTGATTGATTGATTGATTGATTGATTGATTGATTGATTGATTGATTGATTGGAGAGTCTCAATGTTTTGAATATGAAATATCGAGACTCTCAATTAATCGAACAATCAATCAATCAATCAATCAATCAATCAATCAATCAATCAACCAATCAATCAATCAATCAATCAATCAATCAATCAATCAATCAATCAATCAATCCATCAACCAACCAACCAACCAACCAACCAATCAATCAATCAATCATCAATCTGCCAATCAGTCAATCAATTGTTTATATAACAGCCATGAACCACCCCCCCCCCTTTCTGGGAATGGGGGAGTGGAGGCTCTTAAAAAACGGCGAATTTCTGTTGTTGTTTTTTGTCCAATTCTAATGTTAAACCTTCATGAATCGCTCAAAATGGTGTACCAATCATCAATTATCAATTACCCAATCAGTCAGTCCGATCAGTTATCAATCAATAAGTCAATCAATACTCAACCGAAATCCAATTAATACCTTTGTTTCACAAGTTTACTCCAATCCTTTGCACTTTGTCCGTTATATGTCATTACACTACCCACAAATTAATCAATCAGTCATTTCAATAAATCAACCAATCAATCAAGCAACCACCTAAAAATGTATTAATCGATCACTCACACTGTCACACAGTCAGTCAATCAATGTTCATCATACTTTTGTTTCACAAATTGACACAGTTCTTTGTACACTACCTCCTTACACCATTTTTGAACGATTCATGAAGGTCTAACATTAGAATTGACAAAAAACAACAACAGAAATTCGCCGTTTTTTAAGAGCCTCCCTCCCCCATTCCACAAAGGGGGGGGGGGTGTGTTCATGGCTGTTTAATATAAACAATCGATTGACTGATTGCAGATTGATGATTGATTGATTGTTAGTTGATGGATGATTGATTGATTGATTGTTTGATTAAGGTTAGTGACATGGTTGGGAACACATGAAAAGCCTCAAGAACCAATTGAGTGAAATATATACCAAATATAACCAGCTGGGTGGACTCTCCAGCTGGAAGATTCGTCTCAAATTAGTTTACTTAAGGAGAATCAAAGCATGAACATTAATTCTATCAGGCACGATAAAAATAGGCCCCCAAGAAAACAGGTTTGCCTGCCACTAGGGATTTGACATTATACATGAGTCCACGTTTGACTCAGATTTCCACAAGGAGAATCACTTGCAGATTTACTTGATTCTAGAATAGTTCAGCCCAAGTTGAGGGACTACCCCCATCATGTCATTTACCTTAAGCACGCTCCCCTCCTCATTCCAGAGGGAGGGGGGTTCAGGCTGTTATATAAACAATTGATTGACTGATTGGCAGTTTGATGATTGATTGATTTGATTGTTGGTGTATGCGATGGATCTGATTGATTATTGAATTGTTCGATTAATTGTCTCTATATCTAGGACACAATACGTGTCATTTTGTTATGTGAAAATTGAAAAGACCTCCACTAAGATCTTTGTTTCATTTGCCTGCCTATATGTTTATTAGCAAAGGACTAGTAAGAAAATAAAAGCTTTCCGAATAAATTGGTACAACAAATAATTTGTCCACATCCGCATTATTGATTTTTAACTTACATAAAAACTATGAGATACTTGGCAATTGTTTTTGATATTGCGTAGAAATAAATCGATGACAGCATGTTTATTTTCCTTTCATGTTTAGGTCGTATTTTCCATCAAATACACACTTGTTATTTAATTTGATATGAAATACTCACGCGGAAATTTATCATTTTTTTTGGTGAAATCCTGAATT
>JZLH01S0621927.1:45384-78513 GCA_001188425.1 Eucidaris tribuloides | reverse complement strand
ACACGAAATTGTGTATGCTAAAGATTACTAAAATTTAAGTCCTTTTATTCATTTACTAAATAATTAATTCATCAATTAATTCTTTCATTCACTAACTCAATTGTACTCAGTCTAAATAGTTTTCAAATCATTTATGGGTGTAGGCCAACATTTTTCAGTGTGCTAAGCAAGCGCATTTCGCTGTTTGCTCTTTTTAATATTCCCTTTTGAGGTTAGTTTGTATAATTATGTATTCCCAATATTTTTGTTTCAGTTACAGTATTCAGGGGGTGGGCTGATTCTGTTAATTCCAAATTCGCTTATATTCGCGAGAAAGAATGTCCATTTTCACACATTCTTCAGGATTCTGCAGCTGCATAATTTCGCAGACCAAGAAGACGGTTGTCTACCGAGCTTTTCACATATTCGATGGTTGGTGGTTGCAGTAACCAATGTGCGACAATGTGCTCGAAATGGTCGGTTAACAAAATACGGCGAAGTTTGATAGTTATGGGTGTCTTGGGCACGGCCATCGCTCGTAGACATAATTTATAAGAAATGACACTTTTGTCGCTCGTTTCTTTTTGTCAAGTGATGGTTTCAGATAGTTTTCATAAACCTTTTCAGTCTGAAACCATTAGAACCTGTATACGAAAGAATATTAAACATACAATGAAAAAGGATAAGCAGTAATAAACATATGATTTGGACATGCAAGACGTCAGCTCTCGGGTTACCTTCATGGTTGATAATGACATAGTTTAGCTCTATACAGGAACGAAACTCACGTAGGAGGAAGTAAAATTTGAATAACAAATATTTGAAGCATTCTTGAAGATTCAGCATGAAGTACCATGGTGTACCCTGTTGACATGCACAGACTATTGCATGTGGTTATTCGAACCTTGGAGAACAAAACCGTATGTATACCTACGAATTACAATATCAAATTAGAACATACTGAACTGATTATCTACATACTCAGTGCAACCAAATAATGCAGTACATAGCATCCATACACAAACTCAGACGCCGAGAACTAAAAACGATGTTAATCGCCCGGAATGAAAAGAGCTGTGGCCTCTTGAAAACAAGCCGATCTTGGGGGCAAGATTTGGGTGTGAATAGAGACTGAACGTAGGAGGTTATTAGCCTAGGAGTTTACCGGTCAAACGAAAGGTCACTGGCGATGGCCGCTGTCAGTGGCCGCTGTATGACAACATCTCAGCCACCCAGTATACATTATGACACACCTTTACACACGTTAGTCTGGAAAGAAAATGGAATAACGTGGTTAAAATGGTTCCCTTTACTTTATAATTGCTAATAGAAATGAAATGAGGAAAATCACTGATGAGGTGCAAAATTATCAGATATCTTATACTTCTTTATATTTTAACCTGACACTTGTTAAAAAATGGCGCCTAGACCAATTGTAACCCCTACAAGGCATGCTGAAAAAGTAAATTTTAGGGGAAGGGAGGGGGAGGGGGAGGGGGATTCAGAGTCTGGCTGCCCGACAATTATTTTTATCTCATCTAGTCTGTCAGTGCTGGCATTTGAAATCGTTGTGTGGGCGTCTAGATTCGAGACTATATACTTACCTGAATTTATGATCCTTGTCTGGTATAAAAATTCTCCTCCAAAGATATTACTAACAATTTTTTCACACACACACACACACACACGCACGCACACACACACACACACACACACACACACACACACACACACACACACACACACACACACACACACACACACACACACACACACACACACACACACACACACACACACACACACACACACACACACACACACACACACACACACACACACACACACACACACACACACACACACACACACACAAAGTTTTCCCAACTTCATTGATTCTTAATTTTAAATTAGTTGAAAAACTCTCATCATGTAAAGACATAATTGCTGAAAAATAACCTTGAAAGGACGGTCTACCCATGGAGGTAGAATAGACCTGAACATGGAGGTATAGCTACCTCCATGACCTGAACAACAACCAACACGTTGGTTGTGTCTTATCTCGACCCAAGCAGGCCAAGCTTTCAATTCGACGTGGCGGGACCCCACAGCGTCTTCGAAGCCGTTTCCGTCCCGGTTAGCCGGTCTCTGGTCCTGCTCATCGACACCGGTGTTGGCGGAGATCAATTCAGACAAGCATTCTGCTATCAGGTGTCCTGTCAAGATGGAACATTGCATCAAAATGACAACTAATTCAATTTGTATCATGTTTAGACAATTTCAGGCCTATAGTCGAGTCTTTCTTATTTTGAGTCCGAGTTGGTCCAACCCTCCTTTTTCACTTGTGACCGCTTCGAGTTCTTAGGCTAACATTGTGGAGGTTCAAATAAATAAAAAAAAGCGCCAAACTTTGCTATCTGAGCTACAAAGTAGTGCTTGAGTAGACAAATAAACACCGCAGAATACAAAAGTTAGGAAATTTATACTACCTGGCAAGATATGAATGAATAAACAATTAGTACTCGGGCCGAGTACAAAATAACCAAGATCTACACACAATAAGTCTATGGGAGGAAATGGGCAGGTGAATCCGGTCAACTCACGACTTTCACTTTTTTAAAGCACTAACTAATCATTTTGAAATACAATTTTTTTCTGGGCTTCATTTTTAGACCTTATCAAAGACACTTGAAGCATGGCGGATTGTGTAGCACATAAACTGCGCCTGTGGTCATTGTTAGCCTGTGGCTTTAAAAGGGGGACTCGAAATCGTTCTTGTGTCCTACATATTTCTCGGCATTTATTCAATATTCAGTCTTTTTTCCATCTTTCTTCCACTCTTTAGTACTAAGTAATAAATATTGTTTTCTTTTTGTCTTATATTGATGACTCAAGCTTTATTTGGGGATCAAATGCTCTTATAATTCAATAAAAGAAGTAGTTGTTATTGAGTACTCTGTGAGTACAATAACTCAGAATTCATAGAATATTGTACTCACCTCCTCAACAGTGCAATATATGTAGAACTCAGTGTCCCTTTATTGTAACACTGAAGAAGAAATTGCGGAGAAGACTAAAGAAGTGGGGAGTTCATAGTACGAGTTTCGATGTTGTCCCACAGTGCCACACTACCTGATCGCAAACCGCAGACGAAGATTGTTTTACATATGTTTTGATGAGGTTTTTATTCGTAATTACCTACATAACAATTTAGACCATAATAATTATTCGTAATTACCTTTTATTTAGTTTTTTTTTATCGTCGGTAGTTATTACATCTCAGCACGACAAGTGACAACATTCTATTTCCGATTATTTCGTCGGCACAATTTCAAATCATAAGTCTTCAATCCATCTACCTTCAGCTGGGATAAGACTAACCTATTGCACTGCAACCTATGGGGAAATCGAACACCTGTGATGTCGGGGAAAGCCCTCTACTCGCACGTGTCCTCCAGGTACGGAGAAACACTGACATCGATACCATTGTGGTTTCCGTCCCGCAAAAGCCGCCAATTTAAAGGGACTGGTCAGAGGTTGAGGCTTTTATTGCTGTATTAAAGGTTCTTACTCGAAAGAGAATGGAACAGTGCCCTCTTTGACAAAACATGAAGAAAATGGTACACCATAGACAATACTGGGTACACACAATTTCCTCCACAGATTTGGCTACTTTGAAATATAGTGTTACAGTCGTTTTCCTCTTGCAGTGTACACACTGTCATTGCCTCAATGCGTGATTTAACCGTAAGTGCCTGCATTTATAGACTAGTTCATGTACAATAAATCAAACACAATCACGTCATTCATTACTAATTAGCAGAATTGTTGTCTGTTGGTACAGGTTCCAAATTAGGCTTTTCAATTCCTACACGTTTCATCCTAGGCTATAGCTGATCACTGATCAGAATTCGGATAGCAAATCGACCACAAGTGATTGTAAGAATTTTAAGCCAAGACGGGGAACGTCGAATAAATAAAACTGAACTAAGTTCATCTTAAACATGACACGACTGACATAGGCTACATTATGTTGACATACCAAAACAGCTACCAGGTGCCAGGAAAGAAGGAATAATTCAGGACTAGTTTCAGGAGCCTCATCCAACAGAGCCTTCGACACCATGAATGCAACCAGGCTGTAACCCAAACATTGTCCATAGTAGGACAGAAACCCATGATTGACACTTGACCTTGTAAAAGCTTCCAAATCTGTTTTTGCGATTATGACGCCAAATGAACAAATTTACCTATATAAATTCTTGTTAATATCTCATTTTGTTGTAAAATATTATGAACAATGCAGTCATTATTATCTCTAATTCTTGTATCATTGCAATTTCAGGATATGAATTCTATGCTAGCGTAAAACATATTAAAGCCCAAGTTTAGTTTTGGGGATTTTTTTTTTATTTGAAAGCTTTATACCCGAAG
The DNA here is from genome assembly GCA_001188425.1 of Eucidaris tribuloides. Taxonomy (NCBI): domain Eukaryota; kingdom Metazoa; phylum Echinodermata; class Echinoidea; order Cidaroida; family Cidaridae; genus Eucidaris; species Eucidaris tribuloides. Next base: position 74,100 of record JZLH01S0621927.1, on the reverse strand, counting down.
GTCATATCACACCAATAACATATTCTGAATGTCTATAGATAGTTTTTTCTAATTAATGAAAAACTCGGGGGGGGGGGGGCGAGATTTTTCATTAGTTAATTATAAAAACGAAAGACATTTCATCAGGGCTTTAATAGTTTAAAAACTCACCACTGTTTTAAATTTGGGCGGCGCCACAGCTATAATGCTTTCGTAACATTTCCAAAAGGTCCCAGAAATGTTTTCCAAATAATGTTTTCTAATAACGTTTTCATAACATTAATCATTAATACAACATTATAATCCCCATTTTTATAATTTTTACTGCAAAATGTTTTAATGGTCGGTTTTAAAGACATTTTTCAAACACCGTAATAACGTTTCCAAGAAAGCCCCACCCCCCCCAAAAAAAAAACGTTGTAAAAACATTTTCAGAATGTTATTGTTAAACATTACATAAGAATATTATTTTGATCATCACAAGACCATACATTTTAACATTTAGAAATGTTTTCAGAACTTTTAGCTAATATTATTGTGATATATTTATAATGTTTTTGTGCTACTGGGGAGGCGGGACAAATTTTTGTAATTCCTAAAATCATGGGGTTTTCGTAATGTAATTCATGAAATTCAGGTATTTTTGACATTTTTGCCATTGATTTTCGCCCGTAAGGGTTTTCGCCTTCCCTATCACTTTACCTCTTTTGAGAGAAAAAAAAAAACATCGCCTAATGAGTTGAATTCCTACTCATTTTGCGCTGAGCAATATTTGGGAAAACTGTCTCAAGAGATATAGAGAAAGCTTTGTGAAAATTCAGATTCTGATTTTACAATCACGGAAATTGCCGTTTTCGGGAAAATATTGTTGAAATAATTGAAGTTACTTTCCTGCAAGTGTGATGCCTATATTTAGGAGTGTCGGTTCCCTTTAATAAAACAGGTGCATCCTGTTATGTGTGCCAAAGGCATTGGTGTGAAAAAATATGGCTGCCACATGACGCAAATATGAGGCCCATCAATGTCAGTAGCCTATCGTCAAGACGTGTTACATCTTATAAACATCCTAATAATAAAATATTAATAAATATTTCATAATTATAGCCGTGCTAAAAATTAAAGGCACTGTATACACAGGTTGCCATTTAAAAAAATCTGAGCTGCATGATTCCCCATGCTACCAAGTGTCTCTGACATGCGTCTAACAAAATGAAGCCTGAAAAAATTGCAGTTTAAAACGATCAGAAGTGCATTTACAAAAGTAAAAATCATTGAGAGACCATTCCAGCTTTCCCCCAAGATGCTGTGTTGCAGAATTTCCTATCCAGCGATAGAAAATTAATGCTGCCAATTTGAATTTGCACCATATGTAACTAGGACAGCATAACTGTCCAAACTTTTGTGTCTAAGTGTTTATATTGCTCCATCAAACACCATATTGTCAGAATAGGCAAAGTTCGACAATTTTTAAACCAGGTCTTCCACAGCAGTGGTTATTATAGTGTCTTTAAATGAAAAATGAAAAGTGAATGTAAACATATGAAAAAATGACCCAATGATGGCCGACGATGCAACCGACGATAATGATGTCGATTATTTTTTTTTCTTCTCTAAGATATATTATTATTATTATTATTATTATTATTATTTATTTTATTATTATTATTATGTATTATTATTATTATTATTATATATTATTATTATTATCATTATTTATTATATTATTATGATTATTATTATATTATCATCGATCAGTTATATTATCACAGTTGTTGTATAAAAAAGCATATTAGGTATCACTTAATCACCAAGTGATTTCATGAAGGCCCCAAGGCGTTTATTCACCACATTCAAATGCTTTGCAAATATCAAAAAGAACAAGCACATTTATCTTATTCTGCTGTACGGTATATAGGCCTTCTATGTTTGTATACGCATCGAGCTCACAGTTCACATTTACACAGTACACATAATTAATTGACATAAGGATTTTGGCGGGAACAGAAGAACCTCTTTGGACTTTGCTTTGACCCCGATTCCGTGTGAAAAGTCCACTTATAACGAAATGTGTTTGTTTATCACAAATTATGAGTCAGATGATCCAAAGGATTAAAGTTATATGGCAATAAATCTTCATACTTGAAGGATTTAACTGAGTATTCATGTGTTTGACATTTTCTTAATCACGTCTCGTTTATTTGCATGTAATTCCTATAAAAGAATTGTCACCTGCATCTTTTGTCCCACATTGTTTTTCTTAATTTCTGACTTGGATAAAATCATTTCATTTCATGACGCCATGATGATTCATGTTAATGGTCTTTTCCAAGTTAAAATGTCCCACATTCATTGTTCCAAGATTTCATAATCAAACAGGACTGAAAAGATTTAGATTAGTAATTGCAATGGTGAGTAAATTGAAAGTTCAGTAAAGTGTGCCTTTATTTGATAAAACTTTGCACAAGTACGATCAACATAATTGCGTTTTAATGATTGCTTTCGGTTTTTATGTTACACGTGAAGGTCAAACAGAAAGGAAATATCTGGAATCTCCTGTCGCTCTATAAAAAAGTATAGGCCTTTTGTATACACAGTGATACTTATATGGCTATCAAGACACTGAAGAACTGACCTTCGCGCTTTTACAAAGATCTGGAAGTAACAAATTAAAGTAATTTACGCGTACAGCTATAGCAAAAGTAGTTTTTGTCATATTTGATCGAAATTACTTGGATTTTCATATATTTATTCTGTAAGACATGTGAAGCATACTTTTGGTAAGACATTCTCTAGACTAAAGGCCTAATAATTCTACAAAATGAAACATGATCACACACACGCGCGCGCGCACACACGCACAGACACAAACAAACGAACACACACACATACACACAAACATACACACAAACATACACACACACAAGCGTACACACATGCACACGCACACACACACACACATACACACACACTCATACTCATACACACACACACATACACACACACACACACAATACACACACATGTTGGTGTTATAATAACGGCACTACTCAAAGTCAAACGATAAAGGTCAGGCTCGTGGGAAAGGTCACGAAAGGTCATGAAAGTCACTTCCTGTTGACATGGAGCCGAGTTGACATCTCTCGTGGCATACCACCTGCCAGCTTGTCAGTGAAAACATATCTTGGAAGAGAGAGAGAGAGAGGGATGTCAAAAGTTGTCGTGCACCGACAAACCGTGTGGCCAAATCGAAAAGACATGGGAGGATGTTATTGCAAAGTCACGATGCATTTTACCACCTGTGAGATGATCCCTAGAAAACACAAACCACTTTTTGAACAGGTGAAGTTTGGGAGGTAAATTTTTGTTATGAAGAATGGAAGGATGGGTGGATGGGGGACAAGGTGGGGGGGGGGGCGTGCTGAAGCGGTGAAATATACAGTTAGCCGAGTTTGGCTTCAACTGCTGAAGAAATAATGAAAATCACATAAAGTCTCGAAACGAAGAAAAATTTAAAATGTGAAGCCGCCTGGAATTTGGATACAGTAAATTTTGTAATAATTTAGGCTATATCAATTAGGCCTACGTAAGTAGATAAATAAGGGCACCAATAGAAATATAGGCACTCGATGATATTGGTGGATATACCTACAGATTTAGTTCATTTACCAGAGCTTCACTCAGCCAAAGTGTCGCTCGTTTGGGAAGGGCCCGGTCTCGGGGGGGGTGGTCTTAGACAAGAGAGCGAGGTTGAAAGAAGTCCAGGGTGGTGACGTTGCAATAGTAAAATGCATGTTAGAGTATAACTATTAAATCATTTTCTATATTTTTATGGTAGTATTTTACCTCTAAACGCCAATCAAAGACTGCGAGGCCCACATTCTGCCAAAGTTGGGGAGTGGGTGGGCAAAATGGCATGATATTCCCGGCAGCGGGACTGTCGATCCATTATATTGGATGGGGCGGGGACAAAGTAAGAAAGTGTCATTTTTTCGGTGCAGCTGTCTGCAGCCTATAGTTTTTTGAGTGTTAATAATAGAATAATTACAGTCCCTCGTTTATAATTATATCGTTTTTACGATTTTTTTAATCGGGAGGAGGCCGAGCAAAAAACGGTATGTGTTGGCCCTTCTCAGTAGATTTCATTGGAGTTGGCGACGCAGACCCCTGCCATCCCCCTCCCTCCCTGAGGATTCGCTCCTGTGCATGAGACCTGCAGTGGGTAATCAATTTCTTTGGCACGTGCAATCGATAGTTCGATACATACTGTTCAGTTATCGGTTGAATCGTGGATGCGATAATGCATGCGACGAAAGATGGTGATATTACCAGCGCAAGGCAGGACACTCATCCACGGCCGAATCGCAGAAAAATCGAGCCCTTATTCTCCTAATTGCCCCCTGTTTGGAATAAAATGGAACTAAACATCATGTAGGTGCATAGTAAGAACATAAAAATATGGAAAGAACTTACTGTCACCCCTATCTCCAACCCGAATATTTCGCGGTTTTTCTTCAGGATCCCTCGTGCTTGGTGAAGGTTTCAAAAATTTTACCTCGATCTGACCATCATCATCGAATGTTCATTCGTACACAATACGGTAGCCAATATTTGGGAGGCGGAGATCACCGAATGAAAACTGCCAGCAGGCTCTTTCAATCGTACTGACTTCTATTTTTACTTTCGACAATCACACATTTTTTATTGTAAAAATCATTGTGTAACCTAATTTTGAGTTGAAATATTAATTTACACTATCTAATATAATTTTTTTAAAATAAATTAGTCGTTTTATAATGAAAATACATTAAATAAAATGTTTTGACTCATTATACTGTGTATCAAATTTGTTGTAGTCTTTGTTTTCAGACTCAAAAGTCTGGGTTGTGACATGTTTTCACTATTGCTCACCATTGATTAGAGTGCTGTATTGTCTACAATGGGATATTTACTACCATGAGGTAAAAGACTATTGTCTGAGTAGTTAATTGACTGGCATCGTTGGTAGAGGTACTGGGCGAAGAAAGGAAAGGACAAAAATACGCCGAAAAGAGAGCAAGAAAGATTGACCACATTGTAAGTGAACAGCCGGAATAATAACAGACGTAAGTAATATACTAATGTGGTAACAAATTTTAAAGAAATAAAATGCGTGGAGCATAATTTCACCTACTTCACGTATGACCGTTTCACTTGGGGGTTAACAATTTTACCACGATTACGGGGATGGTGTATACAGTCAACAGGTAATGTTTTTATGCGTTTAAAGCCAAAACTTTTCATAAAACGCAAGTTTACGAGGTAAGATCGTGCAGTTGTTGATGGAAACACACTGTTTATACTCAGAGTAATGAATTTTGACCCTTACTAACAATCAACAACCACACTAAATTTAACAGAGCTCTTGAACTAACATGAAATGTTATGCGTGGGATTAGAGGTAAATTCCCATAGATATAACGTTAGAGTTAATACGTGACATGGATCCCATAGCAGGCATTGGGTTAAATTTGATGATAGAGGGCATGCTTCAATGGAAGTTTTGTGCTTAAGACGGGATTTGGTATTTCACTAAAAGGTCGGGGGGGGGGGAGGGGTACTTGCCTAGTAAGGTAAGGAGTGTGCCGGTCCATGGTGGTAGTGAGGACTGAGGTCGCGAGGTTGGTGACTTTTTAATTTTTTTTTAGAAACACGACAAGTTTGGTACCGGTTCCAATGGAAAGCTTGAAGAAAGAGAAATTCATAGCAGGCCAAAATATTGTCATATCATTACAATTTACGTAAGACTGACTTAAAATCATTTTCTTTCTTTTCAACAACAAAAATATTCTGTCAACAAATCACAGCTTAGTGCAAAGACTAGCATCATAACAAATTAGTAGAAAATCCCCACACTTCAAGCTTTAAGGTGGTACCACTTCTAGTAGGGTGTCTGAAAGAATTTTCCAATATTTCACATATGTTTATGTCCTGCAGCAATTGATTTTGTTTGCCATTTTTTAAGTAAATGTAGTAGAGGAAGGCATGTTTCAATTTGAGAACTAACCAATGCTTGCCTAATTCAAAGATATGTCCAGATAAATTTTAGGGGTCTTTTTCTTGATGTTTCCTTGGCATCAGGGAACAGAAGTAGCACAATGTACCTGTTCACACTGGTCATATAGCTAATTGCTAATTACCACAGATGAAGGGCAAGGGAGTACTTTGAGGCCGCGGGCTTTAATCCTGTGGATATGAGAAAAACAAAGTGTACAGGGGATTCTCATGTTTGAAATACTTTTCATGTAATTGGGACTCAATCTTGATCACCAACAATACTGTAGGAATGGCGGGAGCATAGTAAAGTTATGTTTGTGTTTTATTCGTGGTGAACAAGTCCCTTATATCCAAAGTCCCTTTTAGGGAAAAGATGGAGCACAAGGATAAGCTTTAATTTGATACCAAATTCAAGGCAACTTTTACCCAGGATAAACCCCGGCGATGTTTGAAAGGTGAGATTTGACAACAAAAAGTATGACCAGTTATTGACTTGTGCACACAGCAATGGATGTGATTGAACATATGTATGCGTCATGTTGTGTGGTGCGACCCCCAAATACTGGTGGCGTTACATTATTTCAGTCCTCTTCTTAATTAAACTTGATGCATTAGAGCTATCTTTATCCAATTATAATGAATTTAGGCCATTCTGTAGCAAAATTACTCTGCTTTTGAAAATCTGAATAAGCAATCTTGCATTACACCTTGTTTAATTAGCAAAAAATGCAAAATGTTAACGAGGGTAAATCTGGTGGATAGCGGAGGAGGATAAGCGGAGAGGAGTGTGTACAATCTCTATGGAGAAATTGCATATTCACCTGTACTCTTTTTTTTTTACTATTTGCAGGAGATAAGCTATCTTGGAGTTATTATAGATTCTGACTAACTTGACACATGTTGTATCTCACAATTCTCAAATTAGTAAAATGAAAATTATTGTTTTCTTAGGTCATTAATTACTTAATAATGACTCGTGTAGTTTAGGCTTGCCATTGACTTGTATACAGTTATGAAGCATGATAGTACTGCATGTAAGGACACACAAGTATGTTCACTTCAGGGCTACATTTTGGTTGAAATTTTTAAATTCACTCTATGATCCATTTATTAAACAATAATCTACTATTTAATCGCTAAAATTTGTTAGTAAGGTTAATAAATTGTTGTTTAATTAGTGTAATTAATGTTTTTGTAACAAATCGCAACACAATTTTTTACATATTTTGTCACATCTGTATCACCCTATCTGAAAATCAAAAAGTAGTAAAACCATACATTTTCTTAAAGCTGAAAGTGTGCTTTTCCAGAATATAACATCAGTTTTGAGCCATGACTTAATACTGACAGGTGTAATGAGTTGTCATCAATATCACAAAACTTTATGTTTTTTGTGAATATTACCCTTAATTTTTTTTACACAACCTGTATAGCAACTTGACCTTGGATGATTGAGATTCTGTGAAGTATAAGCTTTCAGGAAATGTATCTTTTGTTGGTTTCTGATAAGTACTTTTAGTTATATTGGTTTAAATGCCAAGAAGCGACAAAATTCATAATTTTGGTACCTGGTAACGCAAAGGGGTCCCACCATACGACACATGACCTATAACACGTACATGTATAGCAAGAAAAATGTGATAGGCATTCAGACACCTACTTTGTATGTTTTTTTTGCCTCCTTATTTTCAAATCTGATAAAACAAGAAAAAAGTGACCAGTTCCGTAGATTTTGTACACATTTCAATGAAACATTTTTGTGTACTAGCAGATATGATTTTGATAACAGGATTTCACCGAACTCCCTACTAATGGGTGACATTTTCACAAAAAATCCTTAAAGTTTAAAACATGGGTCCATCTAGCAAAATTACATGTGGGCTGTTAGGAAAACACTTATAAAGCGATAGATTTGGTAAATGGTAAAAAGTTGAAATTCTGTTGTATTGTGTTTCTAGATGGACCTATCAATGGCCTGAAAATTGCTCGATCTGAAACTCTTCCATTTTGAAAAAGTACTCAAAAATCTAATATGTTTGGGGGGGGGGATGGGCTCAACATTTCTCATTGGCTGTACATGTATACTCTATCTGCTCTCCGACAATTTAAACATCACAATTTCTCACTAAAAACAATTTTTAGTAGGTTTCATGTTATTTTGTGATGTCTGGGTGACAATGGAACTTTGTGACAGATTGTCGAAAAAGTCGTCTGATCACCAAAACTATATGTGGGCTTTAACCCTTTCTTTAACGAGTGTTGTTTGGACATTTTCAATCTTGTCAGAAAATTTCCAGCAGGCATCATTCTTGCCAGGATAAATTCTGACATACGGCATTTATTTTTAAACAGTCTGATGACTAGGTCTGAATTCTAATGACTGGCTAACTTCCAAACTTTCACACCTGTTAGAACTATTTCTGTCAAATTCCAGAATTCCGGCCTTTTGTCATAAAGTGCTTCTGTTATATAATGGATCAGACTACAATGGACTGTTGACGTCTTGCTTGTGATTGGAGTTATCTTGGGGAGGAGGCAATATTTCCTATTCATTTGCAGGTGTAGCTACATTAACCCATTACATCCTAGATAAAGTTAACTCTTTGGAGACTAAGAACTAGATATCTTTGGCTGGGGTGTACGGAGAATGCCTGTTATCAAAATTATACCTCCTCCAATGGGTATGGCACATCAGGTTCTGTATCCAATGGGTTAAAATTTGTAACTTATGCTGGTATCATTGTTTTATGGATCAAGGGATGATGCAAGCATTATAGTGAAGCCCAGAGAGTACTGCACTGGCAGCTGATTTCAATGTTAGTCACTTGAACAAATTATAGCATAATCCATGACTATTGGAATGGCTTTATAATTGTTAATTTAGAGAGCTCTGTGCCATATGCTCTGAATGACAGACTCTCATTTCTTTCTTATGAACAGGATTATTTGAAGGTTTGAACAATCTGTGTTACTCATTTGGGTTATTAGGTTAACAATTTAAAATCCAGTTCATGTATTAAGAATTGAATTTGTTATATGTTTTGGCCCATAACAAGTCTGTGTTTTTCTTGCAAATATTTACATGATCTTTCTTATTTCAGCAGGTGATGTAGATATGCTGCCTTCACTCCCTACATGTAGGTGCAAACTTGTGGGCAGTGATTGATGTGGAGGCCTACCTTTTTTAAAAGGGTTTACGTTAAATCTAGAGAAACACATGAGTTGTTTAGAAATGCGAATAATATTTATCATTGATGGACTACAGTCAGAAGTCAACTTGTACCTTGCACTGTGCTGAAATGAAAGAAAACAAAAAGAGTATAACACACAGGTCAGATGTATCACCTTGTATTTCTAGAAAGTTGAAAACGTGAACTGCCCACTATGGACCCCTAGCAGTTCTCTCTGTTTGTCTTCCTCCACCCTTCTTTTATTCTTTTTGGTTGTGTTTCCATTTTGATACATTGGCAAACACAGGTTAGATGTCTTATCTCTTCAGGGGTGGATAAGGTGAAGAGACATGCAAATAACTGGACCAGCAGTCCTCAGTCCTACAGATGCGGCCCAAAAGAGGTCTTTCTCATCTCTGGTCTGAGCTGCAATCTTTTTTTTCTTTAATTTCTCTCTCTCTGTCTGAATCATCATCAGGAGGACCCTGAATTGACCAGTTAACGGCATTCTTTTGTGATTGTGTATCCCTGTAAAGCGGCCCCTCTGGACACAATGGATGGGATCAATAGTCTTCACGCCGAAGTGAACGGTTTCAGTGTTTGCCTTCTCATTGGGACTTTGCTCTCACTTCCTGTTTGCCTATAGGCCTGTGTTTGTCAAGCCCAGGTGAGCAGTTTACTCACCCTGTTTTTCTTTTTCCTTTTTTTTTTTAAAGTTTGTGAGCAATTATTGAAGTCCGCTTGTTCACTCAACAAGTGCATTTAGGTAAAAAAAAAAGATCAGGCGAGAGAAAGACATTTAGTTGGACCGTGCACCTCATTTGTGTAATCAAATGAAGTGTGAGCTTGCTTTTATCATGACACTGAATCGGTGCCCATTGTGTTTCATCAGTTCTTTCCTCTTCTTGTTTTTCTTTTCTTGAAGTGCTGGTTTGCACCTGTGAAATAGCAAAAGAACCAACCAAATTGTCATGCATAACACATGATCCACTTGACAGCACGCTATATGTTCAGATCCCCATTATTTTGGGCTTCACTTTCTGTCAGGTAAACCCCATTAAACCTTTTTATGGCATGGAAAACACAAGTCTTGTCCTGAATAACCAGTGTCCAAAGATAGAGGCGAAAGGCTCCCTGTATTCTAATCTTTATAGAGTGGTCACAATGGCGAGTAATTTCATTCTTTTATGTCCTGAAGTACCTATTGACGGAACCTCCTGGATTTTGTTTCTTGTGGTCTCTTAATGGAAGAATTATGCAGGGAAGCACTATCTTCTCATAAAAGAGTGGCTTTGTCATCCATTCAAAAGCTACAATTGGATTGTTAGGGATGTCATTGTAACTGGCCTGCCACTTAACAGCTACTGTTAAAAGTCGTGTCAAAATGAACATTCTGGGATGAATGCTGGGTCGTAAACACTTAACACTTTCCTTGGTGTTCATCACGATGCTGAAATGCATATTGTGAGTTGATAGACTTGATACGCAGTTACACAGGTTTTGACTTGCTTTTCAAATCCATGATGGAATTCTGTGAGATGTTATTAGTGATGCAGCTGTCAGAGTATTCAGTAAATCTTTGAACCTTGTCTAATTGCTCTAACTTACAGCATTTCTACATGTATGGGATAACTATCATGGAATTGATATCTTAATTATTAATCTTTAAATCATACATGTACTCAACAAATTTAGCATGAAATTGACTCATGAAGTCAGCAGAGTTTGGTCTATTTCAGTGTACGCTCAAATTGAGCCAAAATGTTTTATTTGAAGCATTCTGTAGACTGTAGCTTCACTTTTTAATTCAAAATGTTTGGTGGTTGTAGTGCAATTTTCTGTTCTTCATATGAATAGCAAAATCTATATTTAATTATAGAAACAGATAATTCTGTGTCGTTGCTGGGCAGCATATTGCAATCCCAAAGGATTAAAGTGAGTGTTAATGATTTGCAGAGCTTACCTGTTTTGCTCTTATTTAATCCAGCTAAATAAAGAATCACAAAATACAGTATTCAAAATATTGGATTCATTTGTCCTTTAGTTCTGAAAGATAAATCATAGCCCATCGGTGTTATCACAGTCGTGGAAAAAATGCTTGACTCTAGATCCAATATAACAAAACAAAACAAAAATTCTTAAAAAATATTTAGTATTTTTTCTTCATATTCAAAGACTACCAGTAAGAGAGAGAAAAGAAAGTGCATACATCAATGAAATAGAGTGGACAAAGAACTGTATTCCACCTGTTTTATTCCAGGGGATCATGGCTGAAAAAAAAAATGATACAGTGTGCAGTGCTACATGGTGCACTTTGAATGTCACCTCTTAGTTCCACCTGCGTGTGTTTGAGGAAAGGGATCTTGTGTTTAGATGTAGGTGTGAAATACAGTGCAAAAGAATGTTCCAACCCATCCCCAAGATGAAAGATCCATAGTGTGTTAAAAAATAGCACAGGAGAACCAAGATGCCCCCATCCCTCAATTTGCTCTCATCCTTAGAGATGATCTTAAAAGCCTGATTGTACATCAATAATACCTACTTTGACCCACCCTCTTTTAACCCTTTGGAGATGAATTGATTTCACTATAACATGCATTTTCCACAGACACCAACATGAGTTAATTTGTACTTAGTCTCCAATGGGTTAATAAACCAACCTGGCAAAGAGACAGGATGCATAATGTGTACATTAGGAATGGGAACATTACATTCTATCTGCACATCCTGTTATGGATGTTTAAAGTGATAGGCTAACATTGTGGAGCTTCAATTTAAAAAATTGTCAAACTTTGATATCTGAGCTACATAGTAGTGTTCAAATGGACAAATAAACACCCTAGAATACAAAAGTTTCGAAAGTTACACTGCCAATGGCAAGTTATACATGAATAAACAATAAAACTCAGGGCGAGTTTTATTAACCTAGGTGTACACACAGTAAGTCTATGGGAGGAAATGGGCAAGTGAATCTGGTCAATTTACGATTTTCACTTTTTTAAAGCACTAAATAATCATTTTGTAATACAATTTTTTCAGGGCTTCATTTTTAGACCTCATCAAAGACACTGGTAGCATGGGGAATCATGCGGCTCAGATTTTTTTAACTGTGGTAAATGTTAGCCAATACCTTTAAGGTCAGTGACAGATTGGGAGAATTTAAAAATTCCTCAAGAACCAAATAAGTTGAAAAATATGCCAGTATAACTACTAACTAGAGTGTATCCAAGCTGGAAGGATTTGTCTTGAATTTGTTTGCTTGAGGAGAAACTATCCCATTTACCAGTCCAGTATTGATTTGAAGTGTGACTCAATGGAAACAGAACCCAAAGAAAACCACAACAACTTTGAGAATCGTGACAGATTCTGATAGTTATACAACAAGGAGGAAAATGTTCAATTGTAAATTTTTTACCACAGAAACGTATAGTTACTTGATTCTGGTATAATTGTGTCTTAAATTGATTAATTAATTCTTTGACTTATTCTAATTTTACCAATTCCCTTCAGTGGTGTACAATAGAGTCATGATCTAATTGCTGAGTATTTTCCTTTGGATACAAGAAATAATCTTAGAATAAAATAAAAAAAATGAATGAAATAAAATGAGCTAATTATGACCATAAATGGTTTGCATGCCAGCCTGCTTGTTGAGATTAAAGCAGAATGAAACCCAGACATCTTCCTGTATTCAGAGAATACAAAACAATAAAAGAAATACAGCAGTGAAAGTTTGAGCAAATTTGGTTGAACTGTTCAAAAGTTATGAATGTTCAAAGTTTATTTAATCGTTGTTATGGAAGATTCTTAAATTGGCAACTCTACCACTTTTTGAGATAAAAGTGTAGAGAACTCCCCATTGGCTTTGTACACAAATTTTTACTCCTCATTTTTTGATGAAATATCCGATTGCTTCTTGCTTGTTGTATGAGTATGTCCCAGCAAAAATGATTTGTACATGTTTTCTGGAAGAATTTGATTACCTTCACAACTAACATTTTAGAGAAACGTAAATTTGTGAAAATTTGTGTACAAAACCAATGGGTAGTTCTCCACACTTTCATCTCAAAAAGTGGTAGTGTTGCCAATTTAAGAATCCTCCATACATAAGGATTATGTGAACTTTGAACATGTATGTATAACTCTTGAACGGATCAGTCAAATTTGTTCAAACTTTCACCATTTTCTTTCTCTTATTGTTATCTTTTCTCTAAATACAAGTAGATGTCTGGGTTTCATTCCCCTTTAAATTATTGTGCCACTGACAAAGAGGGTGCTAGTCCATTCTCCCCCAACTGTGGACCTTTAATGCATGCGTCTTCTCTAGGTAAGCTGCAATTACTGGCAGAATTTGGTGTTGAGAATTTGTTTTTCACCTACAACTACGCTCCACAATCAATCACATAAATGTTGACAGATTATGATCAACGTTCAGGAAACAATCGTTGTACGTGAACAAACAAACACGGCTGTCATGGGAGGGTATTGGTCCTTCATGAACCCAGCCAAATTCCAGGGTCATGTAATCCTCATCTTGGAGGATTATCCTCAAGTTTGTGGCTGTGTTTGATTGTTTGTGATGGGGTGAAGGGAATACAACCACAGAAATGGTGAAAAATGATCTGAAAAAATAAAAATGTACTTCACAACCATGAAAACTACTGGTTTACGTGCATAAATTTGCTATTGTACATGCAACTTTGATTATGAGGTACCCGGTATTGCTTTGCCACAATTCACAAAACACAAGGAAATAAGATGGATGGATGGATGGCCCTTGTGTTGGGATTACTCCAAACATAGCAATAGCTCACAGTTCTTCTGTCTTTTGAAAGAACTAAAACAAAGTTTTGAATTTTGGGGGGTCCTTGTTAAATGCAAGGTACCGGTATGCACTCTGTAATGCCAATGCAGAGAATACAGTGTACTAGTAGTTTTCTTATATCACATAATAAATTGCGGTGGATTTTGGTACAGGTACTCTATGACTACAACAAAAATTTGTAGATTTGAACTATGCTCCATTGAACTGTGTAGAATTTTGTATGAAGAATTTGTCTGCTGGCTGATTCAAATTTGAAAAGGTAAGTCATTCTGTGCAATCTTTGTGGAGTTATACTATAGAAGAGGATAATTCTTACCCACTATTAATTAATCTGAAGATACACTGTGTGATGGTAAAGCTGTAGTACTTGACTATGGGAAACAGACTGATAAAAAGGTATTCCCACTCCTACTTACAGTGTATGTGTGTTTTAGATAAGACTTTAAAAATTGTATTAATTTGAAAGGTATTCCCACTCCTTTTTACAGTGTATGTGTGTTTTAGATAAGACTTTAAAAATTGTATTAATTTGAATTGCGTCTATTGAAAATATTACTAAAGAATAATGTTTTCCTAGACTAAGTATATTTGTTTGGAGATCATTGAAACAGCACAAATATCATTCAAGACATTTTTTTTATGCTTGATGTTGTTTTCTGATGAGTGAAATGACAATGTTATACTTTGTGTAATTGTTTTAAAAACTGTGTCAGATTGACCAAACTAGCTACATGTAGTACCATGGCAAATGGGTTTAAAGGCAGTGCATCTCTTTTGCATGCCTAAAATATAACAATGGCATTAAGAAGAAAATGTCATCTGGGAACCTTTAGCAAATTATAGGAACTAGAAACTGAATTTTAGTGGAACTATAGTGACCGTTAGATTCTCATTTGAATTTTTGTCTCGCAAGAGAAAAATTTGTACCATAGAACGTACACTAAATGGCTATTGTTTTTCTTTTGCATTTTTCAAATTCTTGGTAATTACTGACCCCCAGATTTCACAGACATGTTCTTCATCAATAGACTAAGGGCATGGGGTATCTTTTCTTGGTCTGTGGGGATGTTGGCAAATGAGATCCACTGCCTTTAGCTGCTTTGAAATTATTTGAAATTAGCTAGCTTATTGCAGTCACGATGCAGATCTGTGTTTGTGAAACATGTCAGCTGCAGAGAAAATAGGTAATCCTCTCAACCACAGAGTACTTGGGACTAGTTAATCAATAACCAGAGAGGAAGTAATTAAAATGTACACATGTGCCGCAGCCAAAGTCAACCCAATCTGTAACACAGCATTAGTTGTCATAAAAATTATTGTTGCTTACAGTGAAGAGTCTCAGGTTTTTTTTTTTTTTGGAGAAGTGATGATTTATAACCCTTATTGTGCCAAAGGTACAAATACATGTTACAATACACACAATGTTCATAGAGCTTAATTTATCTGGCATGTTAAAGTGTACCAATACCCTGAAAATCAAATTTGTCTACAACTAGAAATTAGAATACACTACAAATAACCACAATTCACTTGTCTTAGCTCCGTAAGCATCGATTTCTATGCGTGCGCATGCATTCTGGCTATATGTGTACATTTTAGCCTTACTATCGAAGTTCACTATCGATATTATGTGTGTGTTAATGATCAAGACATACAGGGACAAATTATCGAGTGCAATCATTTGATTGATAGAATCAGTTGATTGACTAGTCTATTGCAAGTCGTTTTTGTCTTTACTTACTACGTGTATTTGCAATTTACATTCAAACCCCAATTAGCAAAAATCGGAGTGATCACAAATACTATTACTTCGTGGAGGGTATGCCACAAATGTATTCTACATACATGTATGTAGCAAACAAATTATCCAGGGTATTGGTATTGGGCGGGGGGGGGGGGGGTATTGTTTGTCAAAGAACAATTTCTTTGGGTTTCCACATGTACATGTAAAGTCTGAAGTAAACTAAAGCAACTAGAGTTTCAGTTGAAAGACTTTACTTAAGTTTACTCTGACATATTGAATTTGAACAAAAAAAGGGGATATCTTGTGGATACTACAAACATTTCAAAATAGGTGGAAAAATTATTGCCCCCCAAAACAGCTATTTTTTGGCAAAAAATGTGCAAAAATTTGATTTTTTTTTTCCAAAAGCAGTGAAATATACAGGGTTCTAGGTTGCAAAAACTGAAAATAAAGATACTTTTACCCTAGAAAAGAACTATATTCATTGATGAAAAGGTGATTTTATTTCTCCACTTAATATGTTTACACACATTTTTCAGTGAAATGGTTGTCAAATCTTGATATTGTCATACATAGCATCAACATTCAATTTGATTTTGGATAATGTACACTCATGTCAAAGGTCAAAGCTCATTAAATATGTAAGAATAGCTAATTACATGTTCCATTCAATGACTTTTAATTTTCTTCAAGTTTGTATGCCAAAGGGTAAAGTTCACACTTCATTAAATATGCATATGTATGCTATATATACCCGGCGAGGGGATGCTATGCTTTGTGTTGTCCTTGTTACAGAAATTTCAGGCAACCAGTTTTACAGAAATTTAATTTACATTCATAATCAGCAAACACTTTTGGGTAAATTCATAATATGCAAATACCCCTTTCTATCATGGATATATATATTTTTTTAATATGAATTGTTTTTGGAAGCTACATTTGTAGTTGATCTGTAAACCCCAGTGAACACTTCAGGATTGATGATTAGGGGAAATAAATTGTAATTGTAATGTGATATCGTGGACATATTTTCATATTGACATGTTATGAATTCACCCTTTTCCCCTCCCATTTGTGTTGTACATGCACATGTACAGTATGTCAAAGTTCAAAGTTCAAAGTTTATTCCACATGATAAAAACAAAGTTACAATCGTATGCATGTATAGCAACGTGATTAAAAACAAATCATACAATCCCTAAAAACAAAACAACGAAGGACTCAAATTCCAAACAAACAGAAAAACGAATATGATATAATATGACCATGTGGGGGGATCAACAAAAAAGTCATTAATGACCTATCGTAAGGTTGATTCCGAGATTAAACTTGTAAATTTATGAAATATGCAGTACATTAAAGGGCAATTCCAGGCTAACAGCAGATAGTGTCCTATCACTAAAACAACTCACAGGGTCCATAGGTATTTTTGTGACATCCATTTGATTAAATCACCATTTTACTTCTAAATACAGCATGTATCTGACACATACATGTCTATTTAGCAATGATTCCAGTGTAAAACATACAAACTACATGAGCCTCCATGCTACAGTTGCTCTGAAAAGGTCTAAAAATGAATCCCTGAAAAAAAAAATATTGCAGTTCAAAATGATCAGTAAGTGAAAATCAATGAGCGACTATTCAGTGTTACCCAATAGACTGTGTTGTACAGTTTAGTCACCAAGACACATTAATTTATGTGCCCATTTTGTCTGTATATTTTGCTAATGGCAGCATGACTGTCTAAAGTTTTGTGTCATACACTTTCATGTTCAAGTTTATTCATGGACAAGGTTTTTTTTTAGATTTTTTTATGAGGTTTCTACAATGTTAACCAATGCGTAGAATTTTTTGAAACTTTACTGTTTGTGTTGATGCCATTTTAGTCTCTTGGATTTTACAGTACCTTTCTCAAATGCTTCCATAGTATTCTGACAGGAACCATATATTGCTTAATGGGTAATAAATGTCTACATGTAGGTTACGAGGGCTCACTGTATTGTGGCTAGCTTCCCGGACCTCCATGGTTAGACCAACACACACAAAAACGTAATGAGGGTAATTTACACTTGCCTGTATGGCGTGACATTGAGGGTTTGTGTGGCAACCGCTGACCTGTAAATCTCACGGCTACAAGTGTTTGCATTCCCTGCTCTTGAGTAAATTTACCGAGCCGTTTCTTTTCTTTCTTTCTTTACATCCCTCCTCTAACCCCCCCCCCCTCCGATTTTATTAAAAAAGCAGGAAACGGAAATGGCTTCGAGAACTTTGTTAGATAACACTTTTTCAGGGATGGCCTTTGACTTGAATTGAACACTTGAAAGGTGGCCAAATGACATGCAATCAAAGCATGACGGAAAATGAATGTATTAAAGGATCACAGTCTGTCAGTCAGTGCTCTATCACTCATAGCAATACTAAAAAGGACATTTAACTCTTAACATGCCAGAGGTTTTTAAACCTCTATGGACTTGTGTATATTTGGTGCATATCTGTGACTTCAGCATTTTAAGAGTTAAATATTTCCCACAGAGACATACTAGTATAATTTAAAGTGATAGGCTAACATTGTGGAGCTTCAATTTAAAAAATTGTCAAACTTTGATATCTGAGCTACATAGTAGTGTTCAAGTGGACAAATAAACACCCTAGAATACAAAAGTTTGGAAAGTTACACTGCCAATGGCAAGTTATACATGAATAACCAATAAAACTCGGGGCGAGTTTTATTAACCTAGGTGTACACACAGTAAGTCTATGGGAGGAAATGGGCAAGTGAATCTGGTCAACTTACGATTTTCACTTTTTTAAAGCACTATATAATCATTTCGAAATACAATTTTTTCAGGGCTTCATTTTTAGACCTCATCAAAGACACTGGTATCATGGGGAATCATGCGGCTCAGATTTTTTTAACTATGGTAAATGTTAGCCAATACCTTTAAGAAAACTGCTTCCCTTTTCATGATATTATGTGTACACACAACAATTAATTGCTTTCCTCTTGGGCACTACTCCATTTCACTGCATAAAATCAATAAGTTTTTCATTTTGAAGACTAGTTATGGACTATAAAAAAAATATTGTCTCAGATTGAATTTGTGTGACACAATGTCTGAAAACTGTGCCTTCCCTTAACTTGCAACATTCCCACAGAATTTGGTACTACATGTATTCTGGGAATGGAAAGTGGTGGAAATCTGTGAAAGGTTCATATTATTTAGGAGTGAGACTTCTGATTTTTAAATAGTGACTTAGTGAGTTCCCAATTCTGTAGATGATTATGAGCCTGATTAATTAGGATTAGTATTGGTATGAGAAATTTATTTGTCGATTTTTGAAATCTTTGAAAATTTTTATAATACACCTGCAGGTACAGTTACCGGTACTAAAATTGTTGTGATTGGTCTAAAGAATAAGACTGACACCTACTTCTTTATTTATGACATAGACCATAGACCAAGGCTTAAATTGTACAGAACCAGCTGAGACCTATCATGACAACATAGTGTACATGTGTAGATGTCTGTCAATACTATCAGGCAAAGTATGAGACTTACTTCAGGCAGAACACACCCTTTTAGAATCTCATCAAATCCTGGTTATTGAGGCTGGATGGATGCTCATGGGGAAACTAATGTGAGATTCCAAAGAAAAAAAGATAAAAGGGGAAAATAGGGTCTCTTTTAGGATTTCTTATGTAGGCCTATGTCCAAAGATGCCCAATGGTGTGTTATTGTTGAATGCATGTTTAACAGTTTTCTTGTCTTTGTTACATTATGAACTGTTTAACTTTCTATTTGCATTAGATGTTGAAAACCTCTTTTACAGTACATGTATGCTGTAACCCACTTTTGTTCTCATACACTGAGGAAAAACCCTGACACATCTTTCCTTTTTGCAAATGCCCTGGCTGAATTTGTATCATTCAAATACTGATTTTTTAATCAAAATACTGTTGTAAATACCAGAATTCATTAGTACTGCTACCACTGCTATTTCTTCTACTACCACTGCTACCACTGCTACCACTTCTACTGCTACTACTACAACTTCTACTACTTTACTATTACTATTACTACTGCAGTACTACTACTACTACTACTACTACTGCTACTACTACTACTACTACTACTACTACTACAACTACATGTACTACTACTATTACCACTACCACTATTACTACTACTACAACTACATGTACTACTACTATTACCACTACCACTATTACTACTACTACTACTACTACTACTACTACTACTACTACTACTACTACTACTACTACTACTACTACTACTACTACTACTACTACTACTGTACTACTACATACGTACTACTACTACTACTACTACTACTACTACTACTACTACTACTACTACTACTACTACTACTACTACTACTACTACTACTACTACTACTACTACTACATGTACTACTACATGTACTACTACTACAACTACTACTACTACTCCTGCCGCCGCTGCTGCTACCACTAAGAACTATCTTGATTATAATTTTAAATACATCATCATCTTTTCTCTTTAGTTTCTTCTCTTTCTTCAATGATAATGATAATTTTCATTTTGTAGAAAGTATTTTTCATGTATTGACATCACTTGAACATTGCTGTAGCCGTAAAGCATACAGACAGACACAAACAATTGTATATGGATATAGCAAGGATGTATTAGGTTTGTCTATATCTATATACATGTAGGAGGGGGCTTCACACACTTCTTGGTCCGTGCATTGTTCTGTGTGTTTACTGATTGGTAATATCAATTTCGTGTTGGATTCTTAGATTGAATGGAGTAAGAAAACTCATCCAAAGTAGGAGTCAATATTGACATGCAGATGAAGGTGTGTTCCTGCTACGTCAGCGTGATGATACCTGGGTGTTGTGTCATACATCGAGCCTAACTTTTTGATAGCAAAGTGTAGTCGAAATTTGGCACCTGGGCACGTAATGTACACCAAGACTAACCCTTGTCCAAGTGCATGT
Organism: Eucidaris tribuloides; assembly: GCA_001188425.1. Taxonomy (NCBI): domain Eukaryota; kingdom Metazoa; phylum Echinodermata; class Echinoidea; order Cidaroida; family Cidaridae; genus Eucidaris; species Eucidaris tribuloides. The sequence continues at coordinate 53,344 of JZLH01S0621927.1, read as the reverse complement.
TGTACTTTGGACATGTTTGTGCTTTCCTCTTTTCCTTGAGTGTTCTTGCAGAAACATGACTCATAAGCATGTATATGTTTTGATATATTATATATTATACATCCAAAACACAAAATCAGTATACATTCATTCGTATTGAAGAGTCATAATAGTCAAGCGTAAGCAGTTCCAGAATGGGTTACACATACATGTATTTTATGATTATATTGAATTTATTGATAACTACCCTAAAAGCAATGAATCTAATAAATTTGTCTTTTGTGTTTCTTACGTAGACCTTTATGAATACAGTATACTTTTACTGCGCTTTTGCAATTAGGCCCAAAGCTCTGAACAATTGTGTACAACTATGCAATCTAAAAACCTATAAGCTACTAAAAAGATTGGCTTTGAATGCCTTTGAGAAAATAGTTATTGATGAAGAGTTGAAAACTGTCTTATTGTACTATTTTATTTCAAATGTTCTGTTTTATAACTTGCCCATTTTTTTGATATTATATCTAAAAATCTATTTAAATAAAATGACCAATTTCATCTTTATATAAAATGTGTTAAAGACACTATATAACGCTGTGGACGACCCATTTAAAGAATTGTCAAACTTTGCTAACTTTGCTATCTGACAGTGTTTGAATGGACAAATAAACACCCTAGAACATAAAAGTTTGGAGTGTTATGCTGTCATAGTAAATATTGCAGATACAAACTGGATATAATTTTGTGATGGCCGATAGCAATTTGCACACAGTACAGGCAGTCATGGGCGGAAAGCTGGGAAATGTTCTTCAGCTGACCTTTCACTTATTTTAAAGCACTTAATGATCGTTTTAAACGAATTTTTTTTAGGCTTCATTTAAGACCTTCAATTATAGACACTGGTAGCCATCGGGGAATCATGTCAGCGGCAAGATATTTTTTAAACTGGAAACATTGTTACAGTGGCTTTAAACTAAATCTTGTACTAATGTACATGTATACCAGTCACCAGTAGTACATGTGTTTAAGTGGTGGACTCTTGGCAAAATATTCTCACAACTACCCTAGATGAACAGTATTTCTCCAGTGCCTACCCCCCCCCCCCCCGACCCACACACACACACAAGCACACACATACACAATACATAATCCAAAAGAACAAGAACAACAAAAACAAATTCAAAATTTACAGCAGCAATAAACAAGATATAATTATGGGTGCAAAAATTAATTCTAAATATGTTTGGATCATTTTTCTTTTTTATTCTTTTATTTAATCAACCAAGTTTTTTTTTCAGTCTTGATGAAAATGCAGGATTACACACACCATGCACAAAGCAGTGATGCTAACATCCTTTCCAACTTAGAATGCATTGTCATAGAAATAGTTGACTCCCTCTGTAAGATGTTTCCCTTCACTTGCATGTTTTTCTTCAAAAAGAGAGGAATCATGAACAAAGTTTAGAAATGAAATCCAGGGTTCATTGATATTGTCCTGTCTTTGTACTACTTGATAAGGCATTGTACCAGTGACCCAGATTTGTCTTTGTTAGTTGGAGTTTTTTGCCAAAAGATTGTTCCAACAAGAGATTGAAGTTCAAGCTGGTAATTTTGTTTGCGAGTGTGTGTGTGTGTGTGTGTGTGTGTGTGTGTGTGTGTCGTGTATACATGTGTATGTGTTTGTGCATAGTGTATGTGTTTGTCCATGTGTGTGTGTGTGTGTGTGTGTGTGCGTCTCTGTGTGTGTGTTTGCTTGTATGTGTCTGTATGTGTTTGTGCATATGTGTGTGTCTCTATGTGTGTGTCTGCGTGTTTGCATGTGTGTGTGTTGTGTGTGTCTGTGTATGTGTTTGTGCATGTGTGTGTGTCTGTATGTGTTTGTCCGTATGCTTGTGTATGTGTGTCTGTGTGTGCGCGCGCGCGCGTGTGTGTGTGTGTGTGTATGTGTGTGTGTGTGTGTGTGTGTGTGTGTGTGTGTGTGTGTGTGTGTGTCAGGAGATGACCAACGAACAAGTGCAAGATCACAATCCCAGCAATAATATCCCATAGTCAGTGTATTATTGACTTTTATGAGATTAAAAGTGTCTGTACTTCAAGGGGTGTAACTCATCTATATTGAATCTGTGATTGACAGCTGGAGATGGTTAACTACATGTATAATGTGCAAACTACTGATGACGTTACAGCCAAAGTTTCATTTTGGTAAATTGTATAAAATAAAATTTTTTGCAATTATGTTTTTTTAGATATACCCATACGATCTATCAATGCAGTGAAACTTGTTAGCTCTGAAACTCTACCACTTTTGAGAAATTACTCAAAATGTAAACGCCCTCCCCACCCTCCCCCCCCCCACATTTTGTTTATGTAATGTACATACTGCTAGATTTTCTGTCATAATTTAAACATCACAATTTGTCACTATAAACAATTTTCATCAGGCTTGATGTTGTTTTCTGATGTCTGGGGTAACAATAGAATATTTTGTGCAAGATTGACAAAAAAGTTGTCTGATCGACCAAAACTACACTTGGGCTTTAAAGGTAAGTGACATGATTGGGAACTCTTGAAAATGCCTCAAGAACCAAATGAGTTGAAATATATACCAACTATACCAGGGTTGGCATATTTCCCACTTTTTGCCATATTTCCCGGACACTGTCCGATATAAAATTGCCTCCTCTTGTACAAAGTCAATTGGTAGAAATTTATATTTCCCGGACGATTGTGTGGGAAATAAGAGTATGACCAGGAAATATGCCAATCCTGAACTATACACCAGCTGGAGTGGATCTCTCAGCTACATGTAGAAGGATTTGTCTCTAATTTGTTTACTTAAGGAGAATCAAGCATGAACACAAATTCTATGGGGCATGATAAAAATAGGACCCATAGAGAGCCACACAGTAGGTTTTCCTGCAACAAGGGATATTGACATAAGTTATTTTAGAATGAGTCAACGTTTGACTACAAGATTTTCACAGGAGAATCCTTGCATAGTTTACTTGATTCTAGAGCAGTTTCAGCCCAAGTTGAGGACTAGCCCCAATCATGTCATTTACCTTAAACCAGAATTTATATGAGGATCTACAAATGTTTCAAAGTAAGTAGGCATGAAATTTGTAGGTTCATGAAAATTTGAAACAGCTAATGACATGGTGCCAAACCTGTGAACTAATAAACATAATTCTCAAGGACACAATGTAAAACTGCAAAATAAAAGTTTAAAGTAAATAACATGATTGGGGTATCCTCACTTGGGCTGAAAACTGCTCTACGAAATCAAGTAAACTATGCAAGATTCTCACTGTGAAAATTTTGTAGTCAAACGTTGACTCATTCTAAATAAACATGTCAATACACTGTGTACACACGAAAAACTGCTGTGATGGCTGTCTCTATGAGCTTATTTTGTATCCGTCACTGGTAAAAATTAAAGATACCCTATTTTATGCTGATCTCCTTAAAAGTAAACAAATTACAGACAAAATCCTCCTGGGTGAGATCCACTCCTGCTAGTGGTATAGTGGTAATATTTCCAATCATTTGGTCTGAGGCATTTTTTTCCCAAGTGTTAGCCAATCATGTCCACTAACCTTTAATATGTATTCTTTTGTATTTCTTTGCATCTATCTATTCAATTTAGCTGTATTTGAAAAAAAATAAAAAATTGAAGTTGTGAAAGAATTTGGTATTCAGTTCAACTCGAGAATTACTGATGGTATTATCAGGCTGTGATCAATGGTTTATGATAATTCAGAACAATGTTTCATCATTTTGTTTATAAATTTGCTTCTTTTTTACTCTTTAGGTGAATTCTGTGCTGATTTGCATACTTGTAGCCATGCCTCTATTTGTACATGTACATGTATTTTTACTTATAGGCCTACAATTCGTCTATGCCCATAGCAGGTACCCCCACCACCATCAGTTCATGTTGTGCATTGCTCATGTTCAAAACACTGTATTCTTGCGAACATTTTTTTTCAGGACTTTTATTTGTCTGTCATAAATCAATTATTTAGAAATTGATATTGCACAGTGGGGTTTTTGACATGAAGTGTTTAATGCTACATATATGAGGAATATAAGAACCACAGATTAAAGACTTTGGAGAAAATTGTGTGAATTACTAAGCAATACATGTAGGTATTTGTAATTTCATGACAAATTCAAAAGTTAAAATTTGGTTTTGCATAAAACAGAGAAAAGTTGATCAATTGAAGGATGTTAGCATAATTGAAAGCTTAAAATTATACTTAACCCGTTGGCTACGGGAACCGGATCTGCCCTGTGTTAACTCTATGGGATTTTCAGAATCTCGGAGGCAACGGGTTAACTTGAAGCTTGAAAATTGTGATACATGTACAGGGTACTGTTTTGAATGTTATGTTTTACATCATGTACATGAATCTAGACATTTGAAATAGTCAGTGGCCTGTATAGTTCAGCAAACTCACAGAGCCATAACCATGCACATTCCATTTAAATCAGTGGATTTATTCAATGTACTAACAATAGTGTTAGAGAAGTTGACCTCCCATAATTGTTAAATAATCCTATTGAAACTGCATGCATGCTGTGTTTAGATATACATGTATGACTAAAACTTCACAGTTATTAAAGGGAAATAGCTAGATTTGACGTAGTCATCAATTAAGGACAAAAGTGCTGAAAAAATTAAGTGTACTGTTTAGAGTTTGTGCTGTGAAAAGTTACATTTCCTCTTTTGTGTTCATTAATAGCAGAAAATGCTGTGATGGTGAAATTTGTTACATAGCTTCCTATGGAATCAATTTTTATCAGGGCTGGAGATTAATTCAATACTGGAAAATTAATGTTTTTTATTCCTTAATTAAACAAATTCAAGACAAATCATTCTGGTTCTAGTGAGAATGTATACTCTAGCCAGTGTACATGTTTCAACTCATTTAGTTCTTGAGGTATTTTGTACTTCTCCCAATCATGTCACTACCTTTAAGTTTGGAGTGCTCTAAGTTCAGGAATCACTGTTATTTAAATTTTTTTTTACTGAGCAATAGAGATAAGTGGGTTTTATTTCTACAAATTAGAAATGATTTGCCAACAATTCCGTCAATTCAGTAAGCCTGCCTAAGTCTGGAAACAAATGGAGATTCCAAAAGAAGCGCGTTCATACACAAAAGGAGTTTAGAAAATCCAATTTCCAAATAGGTCAACGGTCTTTGACTGACTAGCTCATAGTGGTCATATGCAAAACAAAACAATTAGTATGAACTCTGTTTTTTGGATGGGCAGCCACCTAATTTGATTTTGTTTGTGAGGAAGTAAATGACACAAAACCAACGGAATGTTGATGGTTGGCTGTGCAAGGAGTGGTGACCAGCTCACAGATTAATTCGTTTCCATGCATGGAGTAACACTCAAGCTGAGCGCCCCCCTCCCCCTCCCACCAGCTCACCCCCATCTGAAATGCAATCAAAACTTGAAAGTTAGTGACATATTTACAAGTGACAGCATAATTGTTCTGGACTTTTGTGTTCTGGGTGTTTTATGCCCATTCAACTAACTGTCAATGTATGTTGGATCTGCAAAGTTTGACAATTTTTAAATGGTAAATGACATGATGGGTAGATCCTACAACTTGGGCTAAACTACTCCGGATCAACTAATGCACAGGATTGATCTTGTGAAAATCTGTAAGTACCAAACTCTGGACTCATTCTAAAATTACTAATGTCATATCCGCTCCGTAGGCAGGCAAACCGCTGTGTGCTCTCTATGGGTCCTTATTCTTCTATTGTGCCCGAATAAAATGAAATACTAGTATGTTCAATGCTTGATCTCCTTAAGTAAGACACATCACGCAGAAAATCCTTCCACTGGGAGATCCGACTGCACAGCTAGTGGTAGATTGGTATAATATTTCAACTCATGTGGTTCTTGAGGCATTTCTCAAGTGATTCCCATTGTACATATGTCCTCCCTTACACATCATTTGGATAATGTATGGATTAAAATTGTTGACATGGAGGGCACCATGTTATATCCAGGTCTCAATAAATACCTTAAAAAAGACTTATTCGACAATTAAAGGTACAATAGTCATGATCGAACAGTCAGCTACATACCAGGAATAGGTTGATACCAGGGTTGGCGAATCATGCGTAATATTTCCAACATCATAGTATCTGCACCCCTGAACAGGTACCGTGTACACTTTAATCATATATTTGTGAATAATAACATATATACTGACATTTCGTCTTTATCAGCAACATGTCCAGCTGTAGTTGTAAATATTTATGAGCAAAAATAGTCAAAGTATAATGTCCAGTATTATCCCTGACCAAGTTCTCAAAAACGCAGCCAGAGCCGTCGCGCATTAAATGGTTGAAGACTATCCTGAAACATCTCGAACGCAGCTTAAAGAGGAACATAGTTTGGGAAAATCTAGAAAAAAATCACTGTAAAAACCTATAGTATAGTATTCTGCAAAATGACCCTATTTGACAGAAAGAGAGATAATTGAGAGGCAGCATTACCGGAGTGATCGCACGTGGGGGCCTGGGCACCCCGTTTTTAGGTCAGTTTTTTTTCATTTTGACTGGAAATTTTCACAGATTTCCTAGTCAAAACAGGTCTGAACCCCCCCCCCCCACCCCCATTAGAGTATTTGATGGATTGGCCCATCGAGAACCCTCCATTCTTATAACATAGTTACATTAAACCGCCAGTATGGTGTAGAAAATGTAACTTTATTATTGCGCAACCCTACGGAATGTTGCATGATTGATTTGATACATGTAATCGTGTATAAAATAATTACATTGTAACTTTCGACAAATTGTTTACACCCACGACATGTTCATTATTGGTTTGGTACTGATATTCATTAACAACTAGGGACTTACGTTTTCAAGAGCGAAAAGGCTGAGGTTGAGATATTCACCTTTTAAAACACATGTTTATTAAAACCATGTTGTAAGTCTCCTAGGACTAATGTGTATTGAGATCTCTTATGTGAATCTTTGATCTGTGAAACAAGTTGATGAGTGAATGTCCTACTACACCCCACAATGCAGGTAAACATGCGCCAATGTATCACTTCTGATTTGGAGGTGCCGTGACCGCTGTTTTGTACAAACTGTTGAAAGATGCTGTTGTTCATAAAGACCTGTTTGACTATTGTTTTGAAAGAGACACGATGTTCTTATTTCTTCTCATTCTTTTTCGTTTACTATGTCAGACAAGAGGAGTTGTAACACAGACAACACAAAAACCACATTCAGGAATTAAATTAGCTCCTTCTTGCTAAGTACTGTCTAATAAAAGCTTGGATGCAATCGGACACGTATTCTACACGAAAAATGTGAAAACGGTTTTATCTTTCCGGAATCGAAAACCGTATGCGCCGTTAAACCAACTTGTTTCTACCAGAGGGCGAAATATTCCAGATTAGCGCAATTCTCTTGCAATACGTGTCAATCGGCAGTCAGGAAATTCAACGCTAATGACCTCGCAATGCTTGTGGTATATAAACTGGTCCAAAAAGTAAACAGCGCTACTTAAGGAAACATTCACTGGACATGCAACACTTGGTTGCGTTTATTTAATGTTTTTTTAAACACAGTGTCCAATTTTTGGGGCAGGACAATAGCAACAACAGGGCGCAGACAAGGCACGAAGGAGATCACATTATTAGGTTCGTCATAGATATGTAGTCAAGGCACACATTTTCAGCATGCCACTGGTGACCTATACCTCGCCACACACGAATACGGTATAGTTGCTGTGCGTTCACAACAGAAAAGTAAACGGATAACACGTCAAATAAACCACCTCTGGAAGGTGTTAGATAAACGTATTTGGTCAGATTATCCAATAAACCTATTGCTTCTGTTGTCTTGCAGGAAGGTTTTCCGGAGAATTCTGGATACTTTAAACGGGTGAATACTCGTTTAACAGTTTATCATGTAGAAACACGCACGCTGAAAGGGAGAAA
>JZLH01S0621927.1:10308-20872 GCA_001188425.1 Eucidaris tribuloides | reverse complement strand
ATAACTGTATATTCCATAGAGGAGGACCAGTGTGGGCAAAAGCTCATCCCCCCAGTTTTTGCAGATATATTATGGGATTAACAAAAATATATGGTGATCAATTAACTATTTTCATATTATCATTATTACATATTGTGTAGGGTGAATATCTCATAAATTTATTGGGGGTAAAATCAATTCCCTTTGAGGTGGTCTATGGAAATTATTTAGGAACTTTCAAGGGAAGTCACCCTAGAGCTGTAAACTACTCCTATAGGTATGTTTTGCTCTGTCAAGAGCAGTGGTAGAGTCAAGTCTGCAAATACTGTGTCAGTTTCCACAGATGAATAGGGCCTAGCCTTTCATTTTACACAGTCCAAGTCCACTACATGTAAATTGGACTGGAGTCTGGACTCGACTACAACCCTGGTCATGAGCTCCTGGTGAAGACATGCTAGTTCTGTGGGTAGTGTTTTGAAAACTAGTGAAAGGAAACCTCCAAGTTATGAATTGTTTCTTTCCCCCAGAATATATTCTGGCAGCATGGCTTAGAGGGGAATGAAATGGGAGCCTAGAACTTGGCGTAGAATGGGCAAATACATGGTGTAATGTGACTGGGGCTAAAAGTCACCGAGCTCCCTGAGTGGCTATCAGTGATCCACCAAAATCCTAAGGGAAGGTGGATGATATTGAGATAATATTTTTCATGGTGACAATACTTGGATTATATTTTGCACACCCTTGTCTTTCTTATTGTGCGTCCGTTCTGCCACTCCAACTCCCTACCCGTGGGACGTCCTTCCTTTAAGGCACAAAATTGTGACAAAGAGGAAATCCGCTCCCGTATGGATTATTGGCGTGGAGGCAAAACCCGTACAATGGTGGTTCATGCATGACTGATGTCCGTTGTTGCTGAATTGGATTTGGAGGTAATCAGTCAGATACGAGCCAGCTCGCAGGGCACAATGCCACCAACGGCCCTATTCATCCGACTTCCGATTTCGCAGAGAACCGGGCATCTTTTGTGGAAATGAGTCCCGTTTGTAACTATTGAATCGAACGAGGAAAAAGGAGAGAGAGCGAGAGAGAAAAGAAAACGGGTAGCCCAATATTATATTTGTGGCACATATTTTTTGTCTGTATGTGTTCATACATGCGTGTTTGTGCCCAGAGGCGTGAACAAAGCCCTCTGCACTTGTGCATGTAAATTGGCCTAGTAGCTGAGGTTAAAAATATATCAGATGTACAAGTACAGTGTATATTACTATCAAAAAGAAAAAAAAGCTTTATGTTTATCAATTTTCATTGAAGGGGGGGGGGGATCATGAAGAAAAGCTATAATTGTTCTCAGATCACACCCAACAGATATTGTGATTTTATTCATCATAAGCATTCAAGCTTACACACAGTGGATGTGAGCTGATAAAAGTTATTCTGTGTGGAGTTAGGGGATGAGTGGCATGTTATAGCCTAAATTTCACAAACAAGTACAGCAAAAACAAATTGTCTCCCCCAAGGGACTTGGATTAGGTGACAATCCTCAAACATACTGTGATCACATTGTATTTATTCTAACCAGACACAGTGGGTCACAGGCGGTGATGTGATTCAGAGTTGTGAACTTAATGAACATAAAAACAATCAGATACACATGTAGATATATTATTTGTGTTTGCAAGATGTTTATGTAGTATGGTAGGTTACTAAGTATCATGTTGTTATGCAGTGGTGTCCAGTGTGAAATTTTTTGCGGATTGTTCTGATTCTGCCACATGCATTTTTGTCTTTCAGCAAGTATATATATCTGCTCCCATGAAGGAGAGAAGTTTTTAAGTGTAATAACGATAATTACAGGGTCCTGTAGGAGAGCAGTGTTTGTCACTGAAGAGGCCACACTGGGTAAATAAAACATTATTTTATATGAATTATTATTATCATTATTTATTATTATTATTATTATCATCATTATTATTATCATTATTATTATTATTATTATTATTATTATTATTATTATTATTATTATTATTATTATTATTATTATTATTATTATTATTATCATTATTATTATTATTACTATTATTAATTACTATGCATATAATTTATTAATTTCCCTTATTATATTATACAGAAATAAACTCAATCAAACAAGATGGTGATGTTCCACTCCGTGTTGGCTATGGATCTGTAAAAGACTGAAAGATACCAAGGAGGAGGAGATGCAGAGAAGAAGGATGACAAGGAATGCTTGAGAATTGGAGTGATGATCACAAGGAGGAGGAAGAAGAGGAGGAAGGTTATGATGATGATGATGTGTAACAAGTTTGCTGTCAAGAGTAGTATCTCAGCTGAGTATGTACCACGGTTTTATCAATGCAAGTCTCAGTTGGGTAAGAGTCAATAAGAAACAAGTGTTTACAGCACAGAGTTGTCAAATACCACATGTATGTTTTTAGAATATTTAGTATGTTTTTTTTTCATCATCCAAAGTTAGAAAATATGAGTTTTCACTGCAAAATGTGTTTTCTGTTAAATTTGACAGGCATGTTTAATGGAAGTAATTTATCCATTTACTTACCAGAATATGTTTCCTGGCCTTCATTTTCTCTTTGTGTGTTCATTGCAGTTAAATGAATAAACAAAACAAACCAACCTCAATGGTGAAATGAATAATCAATGGTTCTTTTGTTAAAGAAGGAAAAGTGTGCCGAAAGAATTTACCATACAGAGCAGGTTTGCTGTCTATCTCTGTACTTAATGTACTATCAGATTAACAATAAATTAGATCAAATTTTTGATCTTCTTTTTTATCTTCCTATGTTGTTTGATAAATCGTAGTCAAATGTTACTTCACTTTCTTCCTCTTTCCATTTCACAGAAAGCACGATCACATTTATTTACACAGCTCAGTGCCCCCAAACCACTCGTGTTGTGACAACTTTTATAACTGTTCCTAACTCCATTTTAAGAGTGATAGCTATAGGTTTAAAATGATGATGATCATGGAGTAATTATGGGATTTTCTAAAAGGCACATTATAGGGGGACAATCAGTCTTGGACAGATCAGACTTGTAAGCTTAGTCTATTTTTGATCGATCGGATTGTGCTAGCGGACATTGAAATGCAGTAGTCGACGGACTAACCACTCTATACTCATGATCAAGTGTGCGTAAATGAATCATTGATGTATAGATCAGCCCTCTATTGTTGACCGAAGAAAAGAAGGATATTAGGACTGATCGTTGAGATGCCAGGCGAACAACAGCGTTTAGGGAACAGAAGGGCAATTCTCAATAAATCAACCTCTTATTGATTATGGGCCTCTGGTAGACTGGCCTACCATGGCTGTAGAATGGAGTGCTTGAGTGGTAGATAACAATGAGATCCCGTTGATGTGCTGTGGGTATGATTGAAATAAAATGGGGAAAAGAAAAACTCAACCCCAATTAAAGATCAGTTTGAGTTTGCTTGGTGTCTGCGGTTTAACTCTTTTATTCCTTGTTTCCTTTTGTATTTTGTTAAAAAAAAATGCTTCTAAATTGGGATACAGTAGTTTTAAGATAGACTTTAACAATAATGGGGAAATGACCGTTGTGTTAAGCTTAAGTTGTCCTCATTTTGCTAAGTTTTTGTAAGTTAACCTGGTCAGAATAATAGTGAATTTGCTAGGTGGTTACACTGCCTGTATGGATAGCTTGATTGCATACCATTGAATGCGGACACCGAAGTTCAGGGTGAAACTACTTGTGACTACTTTTGTTTGCCCTTCTTTTACCCTCTCAGTACCATTGCAGCAAAATCCAATTGACTTTAAAGGCTCACTGTCATGACAGAATGGAAAATGCCCTCTTTTGACTCCAATTTTAAAATTGGGGCACCAATATTTCCCATAATGCAACAGAAAATCGTGGTTCTGTGGTAAAATAGAGCATTTGTTTTCCTCCTGCTATCTGTAGAGTATTATGGCACTGCAACAGTCCATAATTGAGTATACATGTATGTGCCTGTATCTAAAGACTAGTACTCATCCTCTCGGTGGTTGATTTGACCCTTGACAGTGGGCCTTTAAATGTGGTACTGAAAAGGTTAATCATTCACCTTTCAAAACAAATAAAAATGAATTACAATTTAATCAATTTTTGTCCACATTAACTGTACATTTTGTGCATTAATGTAATGGTTTCATGGAACATTCTGGTATGTTAACAAATTAAATCAATGGTTAATCTGGTTGGGACGCAAAGATTTCAGTAACCAGAAAACAGTGATACAATTACTAGTTATGAATAATTCTTGCCTCATGACATTGTTTAACAGTGCAGAGATTCAATAATGAAATAAACGAAGTTCAACTTTGATGTCTGATAATGCCTGGATAGTCTGGTTGGGACGCAAAGATTTCAGTAACCAGAAAACAGTGATACAATTACTAGTTATGAATAGTTCTTGCCTCATGACATTGTTTAACAGTGCAGAGATTCAATAATGAAATAAACGAAGTTCAACTTTGATGTCTGATAATGCCTGGATAGACAAATTAACACCCTAGAATACAAAACATAAAGTTATGCTGCCACCAGTAAGATATGCATCAAATATGATAAAACTAGTCACTCAAAGATTAAAGGCAAGATTCACCCTGACGTCAAGTTGGTTTAAGTAAAAGCAGAAACATAAGAGAAACATATTAATGAAAGTTGGGCGAAAATCCACCAAAGACTAATAGAGTTATGAAGTTAAAAAGTTTTAGTTTTGTGACATCACATGCGAGCAGCTCCCCATATGTCATATAAAATAAATTGAATTAATTGCCATTTAATAATGGTTCATGACAATTGAATGGTTTTTTTTCGTAGAAGCCTGTAGGAAATAATGATTCTGATAATATATTGAATGCACAGGTAAAATAATCTTCAAATTACTGAGAAAAAAACTCTTTATAGAATTTACATCACATGACATATTAGGAGCTGCTTGCATGTGATGTCACAAATTTAAAACTTTAATATTCCATAACTCTGTTATTCTTTGATGAATTTTTGTCAAACTTTCATTAATACGTTTCTTTCATTTTTCTGCTTTTATTAAAACCAACTTGACTTCAAAGTGAACTTTGCCTTTAAATGATCATTTCAAGTACATATTTTTATTCAGGGGTTCATCTTTAGATCCTGTCAGAGACAGTAATAGCATGAAGGATTATACAGCTCAGACTTTTTTTGTATAGTAAACATTGTTAAACGATGCCTTCAGTTATATTCTGAGAAAAGAGCAATATGACTGTACCGATGTGCTGGTAAATTAAGTTATTGATTGATTCCAAGTGACTGTCAGTTGGACCATAGATACTATAAATGATGGTTGGACTGGACATTAATAGTGTTAGCTGATACCAGTCCCTGCATAATCTAGAAATTCAGAACTCAATGTGTGGTGAGTATGCCATCAATCTACAAGACATTGCGAGTTTAGAATATCATGTAAGTTATTTACATGTACATCTCACATGGCTTCCATATCTTGTTTTGTTTGTCATACCAGGCTGGCTCATTCTGCTTTACATGCTTGGAGGTTGGTGAACAGGTGAATTAGGGTCTGCATAGCAGACTACCCATCCCTTTGGGATTAAAGGGGGCTAGCCCAATAAGAAAGAATGATACTGCTACATGTACATTGCATAACTTTGTACAGGCTTATCCATCCATGACTTCTTTCATGTTCAGTCAACATTTTCTTTGGCACATAGTCAGTTATTGAACTGCCTGTACCGTCCCCTGCTTTTTTCTCCTCAACTTCTTTTTCTGTTTATCGGCTCAGGTGAGTTTCGCAGTGTGGCTTCCCCGCTTTGTTCCGCTTCGGCAAGCCCTCTGTGGTTCCTACCGAAACCCACAATTAAAAGGACAAAAGGGAAGCAGAAAGAGTGGAAGAGGAGTTGGGGTTTTAATTTTGTTTTATTTGTGTGAATCTAACTGCAAAAACTTATTGATGAGGAGGGTTAGTGAGCCACATCCAGGTGACGCCAAGCGAGGGATGCATGACGGCCCACAGCCGGGAACTAGCCAATTAACTTCAACAGCCCCAAATTGTTCGACGTTTATCGTTCATATTATCAGATTTGCTGCTTTTATCACTGTAATCTGTCCAGATATGAATGATTGATAGTAACGTGGCTAAGATGAATTGGAAGTAAAATCTACACTACAGCAATACTTCACTTTGGTAGTGTCACTCAAGAGGGATGAACAAGTAGAAATCAATAATTATGTATACCTCCACTAACCCATTAATGATGTAAATGTTGGTTCATGTTTCACTACTCGGTGGAGAAAAAGTATTTGATACAGCTGTTTCAAATTGATTTTGTCTTAACTAATCCTGTCTTTATCTTCTCATGTTTGATTATGAATAAGGTTGTCTATTTGAAACTTACTCTAATGACTTCTGTGGTCCTATTATATTATGTTATATTTTGAATCAAGTATTGACTGTGTTTATATACATGTAGGCCTATATGTTTAAACGTGGGCTTCAGGTAGATATGTTCAAACATGAGATATATGCTCTTACCAAATATTTTTGTATACGGAATAGTCTTGACTGATAGCTCAAAGTACCTGTGCTTTGATTTGTTTTTGATACTTTCATTGCATTTAATATATTTCAGAGCTTCTTTTGTTGTTAGAAAGTTTTTTGTAGCAATGTGTTTAATCCTTTTAGTATACTGACCCCACACTATCACTTGTAAAGTCTATGGAGATTCATTGCAGCAGTACTCAAGAGAATTTTTGGTTAAAGGCCCACTGTCCAGGGTCAACTCACTCCACAGAGAGGATGAGAATTAGTCTTAAAACATGTAAAATACAGGTAAGTATTCATGAACATGGACTGCTGCAGTGTGTACAGATTGTAGGAGAAAAACAAATGTATTTTCCACACAACAATGGCTGTTTCTGTTGCATTATGGGTTCATTTGTGCACCCTTGTATTGCAAATAACAAAAACTATCAAACACAAATGCCAATGGGGGACGATCCCCCCCCCCCGAGAAATAAATTCAGAGGGGGACAGACCCCCCCCCCCCCATCGCCCCTGGGATTGCTGCCCATGGTTTAGTCAAAAGAGGGCGTTGTTCCATTCTGTCATGACAGTGGGCCTTTAACATGTTCAGGAACTTGTACATGGTAGAAATAGAATTTGTGTCCTTTTTGGCAACACACAATACAAAATAAATGTGTGCCATGTCATAATTTTGTGAAATGTTGCCAATCGACACTTATCAAGATTTTGACAAAATTGTGATGGTCGGAAACTTGTCATCAAGCTGTCAAAGATTTTGACCTTCCTTTCATCATGTGCTTTGCCCATGATACCAGATTACATGCATAAGTCATCCTTAGGTGTGGTAATCCTCCTAGAATTTGTTGTGTCCGAAGGTAAAATTTGACAATATTACCACCAAGAATAATGACAAGACAAAGCTAAAACAGTTAAATTACAGTCTTGTAATTTCCAGCAAGTATCTGCTAATTACCTACTCCAATCTACTGCAGGGTGATTACCAGGGCCTGTGTCATCACTGTGCTGTAATTGTGTGTCTTCTGTTAATCGTATTGGCATTTGTTTTCCAGAAGTGATTAAGCATTACTGATCAAACAGGTTAATGTGTGGAGATTAAAGCTATAAAAAGCACTTCTCAGCAGATTTGCAAACATGATGCTCTTGGGTTTCCCAGTACCCATAATGTTTGTAGAACAAGCACCTACTAGGAATGAGACAATAAAGCTGTCCTTAGTGAATCTCCATGAAATATTTTATTGAACTCCTATACATCTTTCAGTCCAACCTTTGGTTACAACCCACACCGTAATTCCCACTCCATTGTGCCTTTTACATTATCTGCCCCACCCAATACTGTACAGCCACCTCTCTATGAAGCAGCTAGCCTGTCTTTATTGACCACCAAAATGATTCCCCTGGAAACAAATTTTGTGTTTAAAGACCTGCCTTTAGCAGCCACCTGGCACAATGTAGACCTCTATAGCCACATTCAGATAGAAAAAGGTGTAGCTGCGGCGGCTCAGAGTGGTCTTGAAATACTCCGGTGGCCCCCTTCAGATAGACCAGAATTCGCGTAGCAGCTACGCCTTTTCACCGTCTTAAACCATTCACACAGCAACCAGAAAGGTGGAGTCGCTACCCATCTTGCGAGACCGGAACAGGAAGTGCATATTATGCGATCGCGATCGTCTTTTGTTTTTCGGTGCGGATGTTGGTAAAATTTGCACGCATCACTGGACAAGGAGTAGCAGAGCCGGCTTAACTCATTCAGACAGAAGGTGAAGCGTATCAGCTACTCCTTTTCGCCGGCTCTGAAACACCTCCGGAGGTGTTTCAGAGCGGGCGTACTTAATACTCCTTTTCGCCGGCTTAAACCATTCAGACAGAAAGTGGAGGAGTAGCAGAGCAGGCTCAGCGCCGGTGAATTTGGGCTATCTGAATGGGGTTTATGTCTAATCAGCAACCAAATGGGATCCATAAAAAAAAAACATTTTGAATATTCATCTCTTCAAAAAAATTGAAGTTTAATATGAATATATGTAATCATGGTCATGATTTTGATCATATACAGTGTGTTTAGTGTTTAGTGCTCATTGGTTTTTTTTTTTTTTGGGGGGGGTAAGTGCTGTGCAGTACACTATGGGTATTAAAATTATGTAACTGTATATATGTCCATCTATCTATTTCTTGATCTATGAATTTATCTATCTATCTATCTATCTATCTATCTATCTATCTATCTATCTATCTATCTATATCTATGTATCTATCCATCCATCCATCTATCTATATCTATCTATCCATCTATCTATATCTATCATCTATCTAAGTATCTATCTATTTACTCACCCATCTATCTATCTATATATCTATCTATCTATCAATCAATCAATCTATCTATCTATCTATCAACTATCTATCTATCTATCTATCTATCTATCTATCTATCTATCTATCTATCTATCTATCTATATCTATATATCTATCCATCCATCCATCTATCTATATCTATCTATCCATCTATCTATATCTATCATCTATCTAAGTATCTATCTATTTACTCACCCATCTATCTATCTATCTATCTATCTATCTATCTATCTATGTATCTATCCATCCAATACAACAAACAGAATGCAGTAAGTAAAGGGGGGGGGAGGGTCCAACTTTGAAATCCCTGTCTACATATCTATTTACTATAACCCTTTGTCAATATGAATACTGCCTGGGGTATGAAACTCACTCTTTATAATTTCCCTTTTCTTGGTTAACTGGGCGTGCAATACTCTTGTAATTGTTCATTTGATTACAGAATATAACATGATACACGATCGTTAATTCTATTGATCACGCAGGCCCAACCTGATTAAAAGAGAAATGTTTACCTAGAGATTTCAAATAAAGCCGACCATTTCAGACAAAATAGTTCACCTGAAGTGTAAATGCTTTTATTTTGACTAATGGCACCTCCCCCACCATTTCCCTCCCATTTTCCATCCTTACCCCATAAAACTAACACCTGGTGTCTGTTATCTGTACCTGTTGCCAGTGATGTATTGTTGTGGATTTGGCAAAGAGGAATATACACAGTACTCGGTTTCCAGGAGCAAACCTTTGGTCCCATATAGTATGCAATAATTATTATAGAGTCTGGACAATCGATATGGACTATTTTTTTTTGTAGACTCGGGACTATAATTTGCAGACGCAAGCCCGTGTTAGTGATGGTGCAAAATAAAGGATCTGGCAAAGATAATCGTAGACAACTCATTTCATTACCCCCCCCCCCCCCCGACCATGTACTCTAGCTTTTGACTAGTCTCGCTCTCAGACAAAACCGAGTGCACCAGAGGCAGAGGTGGAGTCTTGAATACAGACTATGGTAACAAATAAGAATAACTATGTGTGTCGCCCTCTTTAGACGGCAGTTCTACTTGCCATCGTAGAAATGCAGACCAGAGCTTGAATCTGTTGATGCAGTGAATAATCAACTCATGCGCAACCTAATTTTCAGGTCCTTTACAAAAGTGGACAGTGCTCACTCAAATATAAAACAGTTTTGAACTTTTGGGTGTCATATAAAAGAAGAAATGTTCACCTTTACATATATTTAACATTTTTTCAAAAATTTAAATGATTTTTATTTGGGGGCCATTTTTAAAGTGCATCGTTTTTTTACTGGGACACTTGGTATTTTCGTAATGCGTGTTGTAATCGTCAAAACTAACCATGGTTCGGAATGAAATCGTGTAATTTTTCTACTGTATTTATTTGACTATTACAATTGTATGTATATTCTACTTTGGCGAATGGAAAATATATTTGTCACTAATTTTGAAATACTGATTGTTTGAAAAATGCGTAAATAAACTCAAAATAAGTCACTCAAATAAAAGTAATGCGAACATGTAACTATTGACTGTGGCAACATTTTTATGCGCTCCCGCAAAGAAGTTGCCGGAGCATCAATGTTTTCGGGTTGTTCGTCCGTCCGTCCGTCCGTTCGTTTACCGGTGGGGGGGGGGTATT
>JZLH01S0621917.1:27028-39413 GCA_001188425.1 Eucidaris tribuloides | reverse complement strand
TTAAGTAGTCCTTAGATCAGGCCATCAGGGGTGATTACATTTCATATTGTGCCAGAAAAAGCTGCTTTGCAGTAACAGTCAAGTGAAAATGTGTACATGTACTTATTTAAATGTACAATAAATTGTGTAATATCACTTACAATGAGTTATTAATCACATTCAAATACAATGGAGAAAATTGACTGCTTATTATAAATTGCACTTAAACTGAAAACTACTAGTGAAAACTACTTAAAATTTGTTGTTTATTTTTAACAGGAGTTGGCTAGCTTATAAAGAATTTCTCTTTCATGGTTTACCTGAGATAATCTTGTGAATTAATTATTTGTGTTTGTCACTTTTATGTAATTTATTTTATTTCATTTTCATTTTTTTAATTTTGGGGTTATTTTACCAACATTCTTAAATAAATTGAAATTAAAATTAATTTAATTAAACAAACTTCAGTCACCTATCCCTTGGCTTAGGCATACTGATACATGCAGCTGATGTGATGTGTTAGGATTTACAAATTAGCTTTGCGGATTTTTCGCTAAAATCGCGGAAACGGGGGTAGCAAAGGCGGAACAAGCGCATTCTAAAAAAAAATGTAAAAATAACATGAACAAATGCATATTAAATAGTGAATTTTGGCAAAGAACATTTTTAAGTAATTTTAATACATAGTATACTCTTATTGTGGTTTCAAATGCGTCGTGATTTCGTCATATTACCCATACGAAATCCAGTCTAGAATTGCTCTGGGCTCAGCGCGTAGCGAAACATAGCAATCATTTTCACTGATTTCATGCATTTAAATGAAAAAAGTACTTTTTCTGAGTTTTCAATGAATTTCAAAATGGTGAATTCTGAAGCAGAAGAGAAGCCAGAATTTGATGGTTTGTAAAAGGCAAAGAAAGCAGAATTTCATTAGGCAGAATGGGCACTACATTTGATCCTTTAGCATCATTTTGCTGGAGTGTCTTAATTTGTAAAATCCTAAACACATCACATCAGCTGCTGTATCAGTATGACCTAGCCAAGGGATAGGTGACTGAAGTTGTTTATTAAATTAATTTTATATTTTATATTAGAAATGTTGATAAACCCCAAGAATTAAAAAAATGGAAACTGAAATAAAATAAATACATAAAAGTGACAAAAACAACAAATAATTAATTCACAAGATTATCTTCAGGTAAAACCAATGAGGTTTTTTATAGCTGCCCTCCTGTTCCTTAAGTAGTTCATAGTAGTTTTTCAGCTTAAGTGCATTTATAATAAGAGATCAATTTTCTCCATTGTATTTGAATGTTGATGAATAACTCATTGTAAGTGATATTACACAATTTATTGTAACATTTAAATAAGTACATGTACACATTTCCTACTTGGACTGTTACTGCCCCAAAGCAGCTTTTCTGGCACAATATGAAATAATCACCCTGATGGCCTGCCTGATTAAGGACTATTAAAGAACATCTTTAGCGAAATACCTAGCGTTTATTCTGAAGCACAAGTGGCTAAGAATGTTGATACTCGAAAACAGAATTGACCAACTTATTATTTCAAACATATTCTTGCCTATTTCCATCATCATTACTTCATCAAGTACTAATATTTATTTGTGCTTTCCCCTCCAATTCCCCATTTCCATCCTCCCCTTCCCCAGGTAACTCCTAGTAACTTATTATAGGAATGGTGTCGGCCCGCCACCAGCCGTGTGCTAAGTCGAATTGTGCAAGCAAGGCTTCGAGGACGCTTTGGTTACTTGAAAAAACATAGTAAGTACCCTTTACCTTGTAGTAACAAAGTTCAAGCAATTGATTGTTGATATGTGTAAAACGAACATTTCGCGCTCACAAACATACACCGGGCATACATACCAATAGTAACAGTGTATGAGAGCGATGATAAGAATTTATGAGGATAGGAATTTATGATTACCCTGCATTCACATAAAGTCAATATTTTTTTAATCACAAATATCACAGATTCGTTTCCACTGGCTTTACGATAAAGGACATGACTGCCCCATTGGATAAGTGCTGCATATGCGTAATATACTGTACTTATAACATGTTAACTGCACGCTAATACAAATACGTGGTAATTCTTACAGGGCAATGTATATGAATGGGTGTTCATGATATTAAGACTTGATTTGATGTATGCATATGTGTATGCATATTGCCAGCTAGAAACTTTTGAAAGGGCAATTGTTAAAACATTGAATGGGAACATGTTCTTGTATATTTAAGTTTAACACCAGAGATTGGAAAGGGGTCTTACCGATCATGCATACAGTATATATACTAAATATGTTTGCTTGGATAATTTTTGTTAAAGATAAAAATTAAGTGCTTTTTATGTTTAGATTGATGTTTGTAGCCTCTACATGCAAAATGAGATAATACATTTATAAAGAAAAATATATATACATACTACTGAAGTGGTCACTCTATATTTCAATGGACATATTCTCTCCCATGTGAACTCTTAAAAATGACACTAAAGTTATGACCTCATTATAGTCATATGCTATTGACTTTGAATGAATTTTGGCGAGAGATTAAAAAAATCTGAAGTGATTTACCAATTACTATTCCCCGGAAGTTAAGGAAAAGAGTGAGAGAGAGATAAGTTGTTTGAAGCGGGGGGGGGGACATTACCTATCGCCACGCCCAAGGTTACTGAATGCAAACATGGAACCTGGTATGGTAGATTGCAAATCATTGCTGGAGTGAACACTGTCTTAAGGGCGACATACAAATGTGGAAAACATTACAATGTAGAAACCAACATTGCTGCTTCCCATTGTTAGGCATGGCTATTGCCTTAGATATAGTTGTCGGCTTTGTATCACAACAGAACATTCAAAGACAATATTTTGTTCTTGAACAATGTCCCTAACATGTAAAGATACTGGGACAGTCTTTACATAGTGTTTGGCAAGGTCATTCTCCCTTGGTTTGGGGTTCTAAATAGATTGTTTCTTGTTTTTCATGCCTCTTCAAAAACTAAACTCAGGCATTTCATTCTTAATCAGTTGTTTTATGGTGCATTATTGTAAAATATGAAATGAACCTACTTGGATAAAATTAAGGAAACTGAAATATACTTTGCATCTACAATTTTCTATTAGAGTAATTTGTACTCTCTGATGGGCGGAAAACGCTTTGTAATTCAAATATGATAATATTGTATTTCTTATTATGGAAGGTTTTTTTAAGGTGAATTCCTATTTGCTCTATCATTTCTTGGTACGTGGACTCACATCTTTTCCAGGGTATGAGTACTTATTTCTAAATAATTTGATTTTTTTCTTTCACTTCCAACCAGCCCCCCCCCCCCCCTGCACTCATTTCCTGTGAAGACACATCCCAGAGGGCGCTCTAAGTCCACATGGAGTCTTCCTTCCAAAGACCTTTCCTCGTCGTTCCTGCAGGCCCCAGGCATCAGCGCAGGAGGCATTCCACATCAGACCTACGAAAACAGCAGCAGTAGCGGAGGAGAAAGTCATCGAGCAAACATCGTCGAGCCAAACGTTGTCAGAAGAAGAGTGAGAGAGAGAGGGACGAGGAAAGAATAGACTTATGGTAAAGGAGATAATGTTGTTGTTCATTTTGTTGGTTATTGGGTACCAGTTTTTGTGCAAAATTTTACTTACCCAAATCAAAATCTGTAGATTGGATCATGTTGAAAGTTGTAGATGTTAAGATGTTGCCCCTCCGTCTGTTCATCTGTATTTTAATTTTTTGGTTGGTAGTTTTTAGTTTGTGAGGCTCTCTAATGTATTGATGAGCCAATGATACTCTATTCCAGACATATGTTGTTGTTGATATGTTTTTGTGGGGTATTTTTTTTGGGGGGGGGAGGGATTTGTAATAATTTTTTTTGTCATATCCAGAAATCGCAAATTTGTGGAGAAACTGTGAGAAGTCTCTTGCAGACTTTACTACATGTATAATCACAAAATCGAGTTTGTTTTTATTACACTTTCGAAGGGCTAGGAAATTTCATTTGTGGGAACCTGCGGACACACTTAGCATTTTGTTGGATAGTCATGGACCAACTGAAAAACTGCTGCGTATAGAATCGGGGATCCAACCCAACCTCAGCCTTACAAGAAAATTCAACCAATATAACAACATCAAAAAGAACAACCAGTAATAATTATACTTCTCTACTGCTATAAACTACCAACTTACTGCTACTTCTGCCTACTATTCTATGATTCATCATCCACTTTGCTATATACTACTACTTCTATGACTTCATTTCATCCACTACTACTGCTACTAGTACTACTACTAGATTACTGGCTACTAGTACTACTACTACTACTTGCTACTACTACCACACCACTATCACTACTACTACTTACTATACTACTACGACTAATGTCATACTACTACTACTCGACTAGCTACTTACTATACTACTTACTGCACTACTACTACTCACTATATACTACTACTACTCCTACCACTTACTAATTACTACATACTCGACTACGATACTACTACTACTACTACTGCTTATACTACTACGGACCCTACGAACTAGACTACTACTACTACTACTACTACTCCTACCCTACTATACTTACTACTACACTATACTTACGACTACGACTACTACTACCACGACTACGGACGACGACTACCACTACTACGACGAAGCGAGCTACTCCACTACTACCACTACTACCACTGACTACCACTACTACCACTTACTATGCTACTTTCTGTCTACTACCACTTACTACCACTACGACGCGACTTACTACCACTACTACCACTACGACGACGACTACTACCACTACTACACTTACTACCACTACTACCACTACACCACTTTACTACTGCTTACTTCTTAATCTACCATTACTACCACTACGACACGACTACTCCACTCTCCCTACGACAACGACTACTACCACTACTACCACTACTACCACTACTACCACTACTACCACTACTACTGCTACTTCTTCTACTACGCACTACTACCACTCGAACGACGACTACTACCACTACTACCACTACGACGGACGACTACTCCACTCACTCCACTATACCACTCATAACACTGCTTCTACTACGACTGTCTACTATACTGCCACTGCTGCTGGCTACTTGATGATGAGGTGACTGGCAATGTGCCGGCTGGTCAATCAGTAACCTTCCTTGATGAAAAATAGATCTGATCCTCTTCATATTTATAATCATCCTCTTCCTCAACTTTTCCATAGGATGAAGCTGTTGAGAGATGATGATGAAATTGTAGGTGATGCCTACAATGTGGGAGATTGCGCATGATGATATTCTTGAAGTGGCCGGCACCTGCGAGAAGTGTTGAAAGAGAGATCGCAGAAACTCCATCTGGTAAAATCCATGCCCTAGAGGTTATGGAAGGTGAAGGCAGTTTGGACGCCTTCACATCTCTGCTGCTTTCCCAGTCATTCACAAATTCAATTGTTTCATATACTTTTCAAGGTCCATGCTTTAATTTGCAATTGAAAGGGAAACAGGCATTATTTTAGATAGTGTAATTCAAACATGTTCCTAGGATCATTTCTGGCCTGAATTCATAATGACTAATCAAAGTTTTTCTGTCAAAATTTATCACTTGAAGTAGTTTGCCTTCGTTGAATGCTACACAGCAAATGCTCAGTCAAAACACTGCTTGAGTCACTAAAAAGAGAGATGACACTACACTTGGGTCTGGATTGAAAATATGACCTTATTATAATACAGGATTCATACCACTCATGTGTTTCGGGGATTTCCGTATTGGCCAAGAGGATTTACTAAAATAATATCTTCATATCGGATAAATGCTCTTTTCTAATTGTAATAACTGAGTTGTTTTTACTTTGGTCCATGCAAAGATGTATCATTTTATATACCATTAGTGACAAAATTAATTTTGACGTGTGTGTCAAGGATAAATGACATTAGGCTAATTAACTTTGTGTATCTCACTTTTTCCCTCCGATCTCCTAGTCTTCAAAACAGCGTCAGTCTGTCCGTTCACTCTGGTATCTGGTACATCACCCGGGGTAACTAGGCCCAAGCTATCTCAACTAGCCCTCTCTCCGTGTGTGTTGCCCTAGAAAAAACGGCATTCTCCTAGCAATGAGGTAAGATATAAAAGATTAGTGGAGAGTTCGTCTCTGGCCAATATATGTAGTGAAGGCATGCTGTAGAGTTCAGTCTTGGGTGTCGTTTCCTGTGTTTCTGTTTTACATGCCCGACGTTTATTATTGTATATGGACTGTTCTATTCGTACCTTATAAAAAGAAACGAAAAAAGAACAGGAGTTCATTCTCATTTGTTATATAATACAACATTAGTTAGAGTTTACAGATGGACTCAAAATGTTAGTTTGCAAATGCAATTGGGTTGTAAGATGTGTATGTAAGTCCTCAAATTTGCCTTGTTTTCGTAGGCCAGTACTGATACATGACATGAAGACAAAAGCTCTTGAAATTGTCACAGCCCCAATGTAGCCGCGGCACAGCACAAAGACCATCCCCTATGTACTAAGTATTCAAATGTTAGCAATATATATAATTCATGTTCAATACACTCCTGTCTGTTCAATGCAGTAATATAACAGCCACAAAATATGAAACACAGTAGAGAACAGTGGCTGCATGCTGAACATTCTATATGATAAGCAGCCATATGCCAGTATAAACACACAACCTTTCTTCAAGTGACTGAAATATGAATAGTTGCCTTTTCATGAACATGAAAATATATGTTACATTATTCTCTTTGAGCATTACCCTCATTGCATAAATAGAAGCTCGGCATACAATTGAACATAAGGTGTGGCGGTGCCTGCTTTGTATCTGATGTTTCCTTATTAGTGATGACCATGATTTAACTTACAATGTAATCCTTGGTCTGTGAATAGGGCCCTCAGTTGGTAACTTGTGTTATCCTTTCATCCTGCCCAGGTTTACAAGATGGCGCCTGACCTGCCGTTCAGATCTACAATGGTTTGTAAGCTGCCTCAGTAGCATCCTCCAAGTTGTTGCCAAAGAGAATGAAAGAATCGATACGGGAAGAGCTTTGAAGACGTAAGTATGGATGTAGTTATGGGGCGACCTGGGTTAATTGCCAGAACAATTTTCAGTGGGAGTGGGGGACAAAGAACAAGAAACAAACAAAAGTCACCAGATTTGAGGATTTGATGGTTATAGCCTTAACAAAGCTCCACTTACTCTTCACTCTTCCCTTCCTCTCTCCTCCTCCTCTCCTTTCCCTTTTCTCTAATTTCTCTTTCCTCTTCTCCTCCTTCCTCTCCTTCTGGTCCTCTCCCTCTTTTTCTTCTTCATGCCTGATCCTATCTTCCTGCTCTTCTTCACCCCCCCTCCACTTCACTCTTTTTATAATAGTTCCAAAAATCTATAGAACTTATTATTTTAAGTTTTAAATCATTGGAAAGTTGAAGACTGGCCATCACTAACAAATCGTTACTAATACATTGCACAAAAATATGTCATGATGTGTAAAAAGTCATTGAGCAAATTCTGATAATTAACATCATCACAATCTGATGATTAATGAATGTTGAAGAAACCACTTATGGGGACTGGCCATTGGTTCCCTAACATATCTCTGCCAGATAAAGAGTACATAACACCTACAAGACGTACAAAAAATCTTGAGAATAAACACGTCTTGTCACCATTATTTTACAGGCATTTTCTTGCCACTTCGCGTCTCAACTGGAACCGGAGCACATGGTGTTAAGCTGGCCTTCCTGGCACCTCAAAGTGTCATTCACAACCATCATGGGACCCACCACCCAGCGAAACTTCACGCACTCGACATCGGACCGGGACGCCCCGGGACGACAAAAAACTCAGCTTCAGTTCTTCCAATGGACGTACCAGACGGTAGACGCTTCCGATTGCGTTGGCGACACGTTTGATTTCTGCGACGATGTTAATGAATTGCGATAACCGCGTCGCAGCGCGCATGGAATCTATCGAGCGAGGATCTATTTCGCATCATCAACATGCTCAAATGGTGCGGAAGGCCGACGCTTGATTATACCCGTGGGTGCTAATTGGGATGTCGACGTAATACTAATTTACATGTCACACAGCACTGGCATCGACAGAAATGGCCACGATCGTGGAGATCGTAGAATTATGATGACGCATTGTAGAAGTAGTGCTAGGAAAAGTTGTATTGCAGAATATGAATTTATCAGCACTAAAAATGTCGTATTTTCTGTAAATTACACATAAAGTATTGGACGTAATGTTATTCAATAAACGCGTTCATGTTATAAAACCTGATTTGTTACAACTTCAAAACATCCGTGTATTTATCCCTAAGGAGATGAATCTTTATATTTGTGTATACGATCTAGAATATTAACTAATGTCTGATGTTCCACGCCATCAACTACAAATCATGTGGCGTGACATACGTCATTAGGAAAACAGAAAAGTCTGGATCATATCGAGAGATCAATATTTTGCAATTTGCATCTAAAATCATTGTCAATCATGAGTGAGTTTTAGAACCCAAACTTTAACATCTTTTAACAAGTAAAACTTGATATAATTGTTTAATTTTTCATTTATTTGAAACATCCTCAGAGTATATGGAGACGCCAAAGTGATAGTAATTAGCCTCTTGGTATTTGTCCAATCAGTGACTAAATATGTTATGAATTTATTCATATTATCTTCAAGTATTATAACATGGACCTACTAGTTAGATAAAAAGGTTATATTGGACTGTGTGTTATTAGACTAGAATATTTATTTTATTTTGATCTTATGTATCAAAGAGAAACTTTTGTGTATGGTGCTCATTCGTAATTGATAATTTTTCTGACCTAAGATGATATTTAAGTACCATGTAAACATTTACATGTGTGACATTGCTATTTTATATTTTTGTACATACATGTCTAAAATATGTTTGTTTCAAAATATATATTATTAACTATATTTCTGCTCCAGCCTAAATGCCATCCATTAGAAATGGAGGACTGAAAAGTGAGAGGAATGTGGATATGAAGTTATG
Source organism: Eucidaris tribuloides (assembly GCA_001188425.1). NCBI lineage: Eukaryota > Metazoa > Echinodermata > Echinoidea > Cidaroida > Cidaridae > Eucidaris > Eucidaris tribuloides. The sequence continues at coordinate 30,369 of JZLH01S0621917.1, read as the reverse complement.
TTTGGTGCAAAAAGCTGAAAAGAAATGAATACATTTTAATATAATATTGTGAAATCATATAGTATTATGAGAAAAAATCCTGAAAATTGTTATTGTTTCATCGCATCAGAGTTTTCACAGTGATTCTACAGCAATATGCTGTTCCATCAGAGTGATGAATTGTTTGTGTCTTACATGTACTGTAGACGTGTTTTTATCACAACATGATTTTCCTCCTATGGACTATTGACCTGAAAAGTAAACACATGATCCTAATAATGTTTTTCATAGATTAGAGGGTAGCCGCACTATTATACATTGTAGTAGGTAGGCTTTTGTGCATGTGAACGTAATAGATATTGAATCAGCACATACAAATTTGCTGAAGCTTGTAGGTGGGTTCTAGGGATTACAATTCCGTACTATTGCAAGCAAAAACTAAAAGAAATAAAAAATAAATAAAAATAATGATCAAAATAGGCATTTACAGTTTCCACCTGTTCCTGGGGTCACTGGTGCTATGGGTCTCTTATGCAATGTGGTCCTTGATACAGCATTGTTTTGTTGAGAAATATTTAAGGTATTCCTGTTGTGATCTCTAGGAACAAATGCAAACTGTACACTGGGTGGAGCGATCATTTTTCTCTGATTTCGACTTGGAACTCTCAGGGAAATTCCTTGGGTATAGACTAATTATTATCCTAAGTATCAGAAGATCAGAGGATGTTTCACCCAAGCAGTAAATTTCACGAAATTGCCCTATAGCTTGTATTAAGAGTATATTAGGGCCTATAGGGCTTTCATGTGTATTTGCCTTATAGATATTTACATTCTTGACATCATTGACATCATTGGGGTGTTAGCTCAACTTGGGCCTGAACTACTCTAGATCAAGTAACTTGCAAGGATTCTCCTGTCGAAAATCTTGTAGTCAAACGTTGAACTCAATTCAAATAAACAATGTCTATATCACTCGTAGCCTGATGCTGTGGCTCTCTGTGGGCCTTATTTTATCGTCCCCTGGGTAAAAAAATAAGATACTCCTATGTATGCATTGATTACTCCTTCATTCAGACTCCTCCCAGGTGGGAAGATCCACTCCGCTGTATGGTATATAGTCCAACTCATTGGTTCGTTTGAGCATTTCAAGTGATTCCAATCATGTCACTGATCTTGAGGTGTGTACCACTTTCAATACAGCATTTATTACTACATAATTAATAGAGTGTTTATCTGTTAAATATTTCTGTATTATGTACAGTGTTTTTACAACACAAGGGCAGTGCTGGGTAAAGACTTTAGGGGTGGGTCGCACCCTGAATTTCATGATTACACTGCAAAATCCCTGATTTCTGATTTTGGAAAATATCATGGAGCGACGCTCCTTTTTCACCCCCACACTTCCCGACGGCAATCCGCGGGGGTGGGGGAGGAACGAGGGGGCACTCTACCAAATTTAGACAGGGATATAAATATCAAAATTCCCTCCCCCCTACGATTTTGGTCTTTTACTTAATCCTCGTTACTATTTACTTGTTACCATGGACTTTTGGATGTCGTTAGGCTTGGTTGGATGTTTGGCTAGATGTTTTTTTTTTGGGGGGGGGGACAATGATTTCTTAAAGTTGTTGAGTGTGGGGTGGGGGTGGGGTAGGGGTTTAAAATTTGCAATTCCAATATTCAGATCCACAATTTTCCCGTCAACCCGCCGCTCAGCAAGGCGGGGGGGGAGAGAGAAATCCTAAATTTGGTTATCTACGGTATATGGCATGTTTCATAGCAAAAAGGTTTTGTATTTTCGTAAAAAGGGAGGTAGCAAAGGGGGAAGCGTGTTAGACAAACAAACAGCCCCCGCCCCCGCGTTCGGATGCCTCCAGGCATTTTAGATCAGGGATGGGCCATCAGCGGGGTGTCAGTAGTGACAAACAATAAAATTCATTCCAATTCCCAAATCCATTTTTTTTCCGGCCAGCCCAGCCGCGAAAAAAGTTTGTTCAAGGTAGTGGGGTGCGGATGAGAGGTAGAGTGTAAATTTGCCATTCCAAATCCGAGTACCAGTTTTTCCCGGTCAACCCAGCGCTCAGCAAGGAGGGGAGAGAATTTATTTCATATTATTGTTCTACGGTTAAATGGGAGTGTTTTCCATGCTAAAAGGTTTATTAACGTAAAGTGGGTTAGCAAAGGGAAAGGGTTTTTGACAAAAAAACACCCCCCTGCATTCGCGTTTATGCCTCCAGGTTAATGTTTAGACACGGGGGGTTCATACAAACAGGTGAGAGGGAAGGTGTGGGTCTGCAAAAAGGGACCCTCGATCCCCAATATTTTAAAAAATATTAGAAAATCGGGCGTTTGCAGTGTAATTTATGAACTTTAGGGGGTTTTTTTTACATTTTTACCCCACCCCAAAAGATTTTTCCCCCTGACACGCCCTTGCGTTGTAAACACTGTACATCTAAAGGAAGAAACAATTTACAGGTAACACTCTATTATTTGTGTTAAATGCTGGATTTGAAGTGGTTACACACACTTTAAAATGAGGTAATATCTTAAAAGGCACATGCCTAGGTTTCCTATCAAGCTATAGGGCATTTCGTGAAAATTTACTGCCTGGGTGAAAATCCTCCGATCTACTAGATAATTTATAGTAAATAGTCTTATACCCAAGGAATTTCCTGAGATCCAAGTGATCAGGAGTATTTTTTTATATATTTTTTGTCCACACTACTATACCTGTCTTGTCATAGAAATACTTCTTGGTCTGTTTTTCCCTTCAATATATGCATATCTTCAAACTGAGTACATATAAGTAACATATTCAAATAGTGTAACGTTTTTATCACGTATTTATATTTTGATATAGATAACGTCATGAATACATTTAATATTCTAGATATCTGTACAGGCACCTGGTCTTTGTTTATCCTTTAAATGTTAGGTGCGTAGGGGATTTAAAATGTACTTGTTATGAATCAACATTCTAAGACATACAAATTCGAGTGATACATGTATCTTCCTCATGTAAATGATTGTTGTGTGTTTAGTATAGTTTGGTGCAATGTCAACATTATAGCGATAGTTTTTATCGCAAGTATTATCAACCAACCTTAGATAAAAGCTGCCCAAAAATTAATATTTATACCATAACAATTTTATTACTGTTAACTTCTTAGCCATGGGTATAGCTTGGCCCTTCTGTAAGTTCAATTTGCGACCTCATTTGATTTGGGTCTATGAAAAATGTGGGTCTCTATTTAAAAAAAAAAAAAAATAATAACCACAGTATAAATAATTTCAATTCAATAATGTATCTGCTGTTGGGCAGAAATGGCCAGTCAGGTAGTTTTTATTGCACCAATGAATTT
>JZLH01S0621917.1:6787-27003 GCA_001188425.1 Eucidaris tribuloides | reverse complement strand
AGAAAACTTTGGGCACTATCAAAATGTACTGAATATGACCATTGGAAAACCAGAAATACTCACCTGTATATGTGTATTTGAAATTGTAAAGTCGAGGTAGTCGCTGAATTCGTCTGATTTGGGGCATATCTCGGCTGCCCCTGAGAACGGTGATACTGTTATCGTCTTGCACGTTTTGTCAATGATTGGTAAGTTGTCTGATATACCACCATCTACATACCTCTGTACAAATGAAAGGAATCAAAATAAACAGATCAAAATAATACAGTATCTGGAATGAATTAGTTTTTCTCAAACTTGTGATATTCATGGAAGTTGTGAATCACCATCATTCTTGAATTGTTAACGTATTAATCACATTTGCAATCAAAATATGACATCACAAAATGATCATTAGTAGCCTACAGTGTAGAGGAAAAGTAATTCCACTCCAGAAATGGACTAATAATTAGTATAGCCTTCAACAGCTAATCACAATACTCAATAATGCATTCACATCCATCAATGTATATCTTAAATAGTAATATGTACACATAAAATCCAACATGATGGCCCCATTCTTTTGATTTTCCACATAGTATCAACTACGAAAGTTATTTTAGGATGATATTTGATAGATGCAAAATCTTATAAGACTATTTAGAATCAACTTTTCACACTAATTGTAATCTATCTCTCATTTTCCCCCTTTTTCCATTTTAGGAAAAGTCATCAAAGATACTGTATATATCCTGCTGTATTTAATCTTCATCAGTGATATCATTGTCCCATCACGTTCCACATAGCCTTGCAACATGATCACTACACCAGAACAAAGTTATCAAAATGGCAACATCCGGCAGATGGCCTGTTAAAGCACTTTTATTTCCCTTTCCCCGAAACCGCATAAAACCTGCATAAGAATATAGCCATGACTTAATGGCATTAATTACCCATACCGGCATTGTTTGTAATTGACAGCGCAATAACGGAATCTTATTTCTAACACATTTTACCTCCGCTTTGATAAGGCCACGTTGATTGTTCCAACAGACAAAGTTCAAATGGATCTGCTAAAATCGTTATGCAGAGTAATGAATGAACAACGACAGTCATCAGGAAAAGGTCTCAAATCCTTTGAGCTTGTACAAGCTTCCGATACATTAGGTACTGCCATGGTTTACAGTACAAAGTTTGATGACATTGATTGAGCTAGTTCATTGCCTCAGAAATTTCAATAATAAATCTTTAGTAATTATGACAACGTACGCGTGTTGTATCCCAGGCCGGCCTCGAGGCCATTTTCTGATGGCCTCAGTCTTGGTCTGGATCCAAGTCGCCTGTACAAATCTTATGGAAAGGTTGTATTTTGGGGTGGCCTCGGTCTGGGAAGCTTCGGTCTTGGATACAATACTGAACACTAGATTTTGGTTTAATCATTTTATCACTTTAGTTGACTTGATACTTTGCAATTGATTAGACCAAATTAAGAAGTCACAATCCTGATATAAGATAGATTGATTGGTTCTGATTAACTTATTGATTCATTCACTTGCTTATTTCAGTTTTTTTTATCAACTAAATGCACATACTGGCACAGGATGACCTACACTATAACTTTAATACGATGGATTCATAAATTGGTAGGTAACAGACTAAGTGGGGGGGGGGGAGGGGGAGAGACTTACCGTTCCCCTAAATGAAGGAGGTAGGAAACCTGAGTAAAATGGAATAAAGGCGCTGCATAAAAGAGCCTGAAAAACAAAATAAAGACATATGAAACAAAACGTGTTATTGCGAGCAAATAATACAGTTCCGGTACATTTGTGAATAAATTGTGGTCATAAAATAAGAACTATTTATAACAGGAGAGTTGCTCTTTATGAATGATAAATTCCAAGAATGACTTAGTAACATTTGTCAAACGCCAGCACTCTTCTCTGTTATTACATACGTTCAAGTAGCTTGATATCATAAACTATTTGGTGAATGACAAATCTGTAACTCGAGCCCAGTGCACAAGCTGACGTGTATTTATTACTGAACAGTTGTCTGATTGCTTTAAAGATTCAAGTCAGAGGTCATACACGGGGGCTCGCGGCAATTTGCCCCCGTAATGCAAAAAAGAGCCGTCGAAAATGTCAAAAGAGCACCCCAAAATTCCCATAGACACAATGTAAATTGTAGCCAAATTTAGCCAAAATAGCTCCCGTAAGAAAAAAAATATTTTGATCCCTGTTTCAAGCCACCCTACAAGTCTGAAATTTGTAATGGATAATTTAGACTTTAGGAGACTGAATGTCCATCTAAGCACAAGTTTGTAAAGCTAATTTTTATGCCATTACCCTTTTGAAAAAAAAAATAGCAAAATCATATTAAAGGCATCGTATAACAATGTTTCCAGTTTAAAAAATCTGAGCTACATGATTCCCCATGCTACTAGTGTCTTTGATACGGTCTAAAAATGAAGCCCTGAAAAAATTGCAGTGTAAAACAATCATTAAGTGCTTTAAAAAAGTGAAAATCATTGAGAGACCATTCCAGCTATATTCTCCATAGACTGCTGTGTTGCAGAATTTCCTATCGCCCGATATAAAATTAATGTGCCAATTTGTATCTGCACATATTGTACTAGCGACAGCATAACTGTCCAAACTTTTGTGTTCTAGGGTATTTATTTGTCCATTCAAACACTGTCAGATAGCAAAGTTCGACAATTCTTTAAACGGGTCTTCCACAGTGTTATATAGTGTCTTTAAAGATACCTTCTTTGTGACTAGCTAAAATATTACCTAACTGAAATGTTCATGATTTCATACCAGTCAATCAAAATATTTTACTAAACTGACCTAATCGACTAACAGCATTTTTCATGTACCTGTATATACATGTATATATTATGTAGCATTACACACAGCGAGGCATGTATACCATTATACTCCACAAACTGCTTAGACATTGAAAATCAAAAAGTGCATTGAACCTCTATCTCCTCACAAGCAGGTCAAATGTCAACCCTCTCCAAACAATGGATTCTATCGGCAGATAGATTCCCATGACTCTACAGTAGGATGTTTCCGTCTTTGTAGGTCAGGGGTCATACAACTATTCTAGGAGTATGTATGATCAGCTGTTCAGGTACATGGACATGTAGGATAGTATAGAGTACGCTATACCAATAAAGGTAAAGGGAATGGGATCCAATTGACAAGGTGCTTTTGAGGGAAAATTAAATGATGGTGGGGGAAAAAAAACAGTAAAGGTCTGACAAAAATGGGACAATTAATAATATTCTGTTTTTATTCTTCTGGCCAATTCCATTACATTTTCACCACTCCAGTGATGATTAAATAGCAAAGAGAAAGGCCTATTGGACATTGATGTTGTACTAACTCATTGTGTATTTTTCAGCTACATGTAGTTGTACTGGCACTTTGTCTTTTACTTTTGGTGAGCAAACAAACATTGGGTATGATAGATGTAGTTGTGTAATTTTTGTTGTAGAGGAACTCTTCACTGCTATGTATACTGGGAAGGGGTCCAAGAGGAATAAACAAGTTGAATTATATTGTACACATATGTTGTATCATAGCAAGATTATACCCTTTTTCAACATTATTTTGAAGCCCAGGAATATTCTGACTCATCTGTCCATTGGACATCATTGTTGGTACTGACAATTACGGTTTGCCTTCTTTTAACCATCAATGCGATAAATTGTTGCCAAGTTGGTCACTTGCCAAAATTAAGCACCTGGCCTTGGCGGTGTAGCTTTGTATTACCTCAAATATACTTGTTATATTTGTTATCTCAAAATACACTTCCCAAACCTTGACCACTGTATGTATTTGAACCAGATCAACTGGCCTACAGTATTAACCTGTTCAGTACCACACTCATATCTCACTTGCAAAGTGTGAAGGGTTTTGTTGCATTGGTCCTGAGAGGGTTTATTAAAAGTATTGCTGTACATACAGTAGCCTTGTAGAGGTAGGATGAAACTTATTGTGCAGATTTGAATGGGGTTTCAAACTGAAACTTGAGGGGAAGGGCATTATAGAAGGTATTTTGTGGTACAACTAGGCTAGCCATATTTAGTATCCTGAGTAACTTTGTCTAATTTGCAGGGAAAAGTTACCTAGCCCCCTCCCACCTCTCCCCAAGATATTTTCAAAGCACACTTTTTTCTCTCACATTTTAGATTTTGAAATAGTTTGATAGTAAATGAAGGTATTGCCCCTCCCACCAACAAAGCAAAAATGTCTGCCTACAACCTTACAGTCGAGACTCAATTTTTGAAGTCTCACTCAGTTTATTTTGCCGTTTCTAAACGCTGTTTACCTCCATCAAGTCCTCTTTGGACCTGTACTCCGACACAATGACGTTCTTGCGGTCCGAAACCCTGGTCAGGGAGATGTACAGCCTCCCGCTGGCTCTCTCATGGACGTCTTCTGGCAGGATCCGCCTCATTCCGTCGATCAGGATCTGGTGGATGTTGAAACCCGGGTGAAACGGTCCCAGGGAGCGGGCCCGGGCCTTGGCTGCTGTCTTCAGGACATCGTCTGTGATCTTACCTGAAGGGTGACAATAAACAGAAGGATTTACTGATTTGAAAAAAAAAAAAATACAATTCTTGCATGAAGTTGGGAACTTCTGAAAATGTGTTTACTTCTGGCTAGTTTACAGGCTCTGCTGACAAGTATTGTACATGTATCTGACATAATCCAAAGCCAGCCTTGAGGCCAATTTCTAGTGGCCTTGTTCTCGGTCTTGGTCCAGTCACCTGTACAAACGCCTATATCGAAAGCTTGCGTTTTGGGTCGGCCTTAGCTGTGGAACCTACATGTACATGGTCTCGAATGCAAGGCAGCTCACTTCTAAATGCAGACCTGTACTTTTAAGAAATTTACATTTAGGCAATATAATTCTCATCATGATAACACAACACATACATACATGTACACACAAACAGTTTACACTTTGAACAGGCAGTTTTGATTTCAAACTTCTTACATTTGATGACTCAACAAATTTAACATCATTTGATCATTGATGTTAAAAATCACCTGATATTTCCATCTGTTCACACAGCGTCAAGTTGACACTAGACCGAAAGTTCAAGTCACTACATCATGTAGTAGTCACAGACAAAATACAGTAATACACGCATGTGAAGTTCATGGAATAGGCTTTATGCATATGAATGTTTGACCTTTATTGATTTGATTCCATTACAATAATGTTGCCTCTTCCTTCCCACCAAATTCCCCAGACTAAAGCAATGGATGAAGAGCAAGCTTTTCATGCATGCATGTGAATCTGTGAACACATGCCCTGGTTTAAGTTTCTACATGTAGTATGTACATACAGGTATATACCAGAATGTGACATGACATGTATCCCCACAAATGTTTCTTGTTGCACCCAGAAGCAATGAAGACTGTGCCAAGATACAAAAGCATGTGGACTTTATATGGTCATCTCACACAAAATGATCTTCAAGAATCTTTATTTCATCAGTCCGACTCTTTTTTTCTTTCATGCATTCTACTAAAAATGATACAATTATGACTATTAAGTTAAAGTTCCCTCTTCTCTTCACCTTTGCCATAGTTACTGTGTTCACTGTTCAGTTGGTTGCAGTCAGATAAAACAATGCTTCTGCACAGTACGCATAGCTGAGCTAACAGATTTTTATTTTTAAGTGACAACCTCGCAAACAGTACCGCAGCTGAATTAACTAGATATAGCACCCTTTGTGTACAGAGTGACCACATCATGTCTACGAAAGACCTTTGAAAATAGCACATTGTGTACCGCGCTCCGACCTAGTTCACGGTCTGCACTGTCCAAAGTCCATTTTCTTTTATATAAGATCAACCACATACATCATGAATCTGTCAAGATTTGGACAGCTTTGTCATTATATATCTGTCGATCATTTACTCAACTTGACCTACAGCTGTAACATCAAAGATAAATTCAACTCAAATTTGTTTTCAAATTGTTGTGTTGTCAATTTTGTCCTTTCTGTCTTATCTACCGAAGGCTGACCAAGTGTTGGGTTTGGTTGGTTTATCTGCCGACAAAAGATTCCTGGTAGAAACACCTAGATCTTCACAAATTGTAAAAATTGTGACCAATGATTTTGAAGAGCTGCTGCATATCATTTCAGGCTTTCAGCACTTTAACACAAAAAATCACTGGTTAAAAGTAGTATGAGTTTAGCAGAATACGAAGTACATGTAGGCCTACACTCTTAATGGGATTTATTCCGGATAATGCAAAATAAATGAATAAATAAATAAGTAAATAAATAAATAAACAATATAAAAACATAATTTAACAAACCTTTGAAGAAATATATGTATTGAAATTAAAGAAGATACTTTTTTATTTTCTATTTTTCAAAACTCTTTTGAACTTTTTTACTTGTTTATATTTGTACATATTCACCTAGCATCTGCAGACCTTTCAAGTTTATGCCACTGGCTGTTTGTAAGCCATTAGTATACTTGTAAGCTAAGCCTGCATTTGTCTCCATTTTGGTTCAATCACAGTTCATGCTATTATATGAAAAACCTTGAAAAGTGATGATTGTGATTTGACGTGTGATTGTGATGAGAATACTTGTTACATAATATGGGATAAAAATGTTTGCGGAACTGTACAGTACATATGTCATCTAAAAATGGTTCAATCACAGTTCATAATATTATGAAACCTTGAAGGATAAGAATGTGTTTTGACATGAGACACACATGAAGCGTTACATAATATGGGATTAAGATTAGATGCTTCAATTTGCAGAACTAAAATGTATCATTCACAATACACAATATTATGAAACTTTGAAAAGTGATAATGTGATTTGACACGTGATGAGATACATGTTACATCAAATATGGGATAAAAATATTTACAGAACTTAAAGCTTAGCTACTGTAGTTAGCCTTTGCTTCTCAAATATGATTCAATCACAGTTCACAATATTTTGAAATCTTGAAGGATAAGGATATTTTTGTGAAAAAAAATGGTGATACATGTAGTGTTATATAATATGGAATAAATATTAGATGTTTGCAGAACTAAAATGTGTAAACGGACATTCAGTGTAGTAAACTATGATGTACATGTACATTGCAATTTTGTAAGACTGTGTGTGCTCCTCCATTTTGGTTCAAATACAGTTCACAATATTATGAAACCTTGAAAAGTGATAATGTGATTTGACTTGTGTTGAGATACATGATAATACGCAGGGCTCGACACTAGCACTGTCCCGCTTGCCCGTGACAGGTAAAATTCATGATCGGGCAAGCGTAAACTCACAATGCTTTGAAATATAAACCTATGCGACCAATCGGCAAGTAATAATTTGATCCCTCAAATGAAAAAGAAAAAAAAAATAAATGTCAAAAGTCTTTAAAAAAATGTGACTTGTGCATCTGTTGTTCAGCTACTAATCTGACATCATTTTTTTTTTCAGGTCTATGTACTTCAAAAATCACAGCCGTTTTGCAACCCCAGAATGAAATACACCTTCACTGGCCTTAAAAAGGTCTTAGTGGAGAAATCGATTTAATGTTTTTAACTTTGTTTATTTCGGGGCGAATAAAAATTTTCATATTGGGCAAGTAAATATCTGAAAGTGATAATTCACTGCCCGAAGAGCAAGCAGAAAAAAAAGTTAATGGTGGAGCCTGATACGGGATAATCAAAACTGATTTGCAAAACTCATGATCAATTGTACAGTCAATTCAGCGCTGTGCTCTCCTTTTGGTTCAAGTCACAGTCACAAATATGAAACCTGAAAGATGAGAATGTTTTGACATGATCGAGATACAGTGTTACAGTAATATGGCAGGATAGAACCCGCCTGTTTACAGGGCAAAATTGGCCTTGATTCCCTATTAAAGGCAGGGATCCTTTGCATACTAAAATAACATTGTGCTAATACAATGTCATTTAGAAGAAAATCCATCTGGCAACCTTACAAAAATATTAGCTAGAAACTTCAGTTTAGGAATTTGTAGTGACCGTAGAACTCAATTGGAATTTTTTCCCGTGGGAGAAAAAATCCTACGCAAGAACATACACTAAGAGGCTATGTTTTTCTTTACATGTTTTTAAATTTCGAGGCAATCACTGACCCCCCAGATCTATGATTTCACAGACATGCCCTTCATCAATAGCCTAAGGGCATGGATTATCTTTTCCTGGTCTGCGGGGATGTTTGCAAATGAGATCCACTGCCTTTAATAGTCTACCAGTGTATTTCCTTGATAACTCTAGTACTCTACAAATTATTACGTAAAATTAAGTAATAGCTTTACAATGTTTAGATGTACATGTATCTTATAGGCTCAGTAACCTGATAAGATCAATTTCATTGTTTTGCTAATCACTTTAAACAAGCACATTGAATCCACCTGAAGTACTTTTAAGATTGATAAAAATTATATTACCAACATCAAATTATCTTTAGTTAACCTATAAACTAAATTTGTAAAGGAGGAGTGTCCAGCCTGTAATCCATACTTCAATTTTTTTTCTTCCTGAAGTTGTCATTTAATCAGATTGCATTTTCATGTTTATTTTTTCCCCTTTTAATCCCTGTTACGCTACTAATACCAGCACAGGGTACTGATCTATATTGTGTACTGTATACATGTATGATAAATTGATGGATTTTATACGATATTAAATCATCAATTTATCATAATGTATACAGTACACAATATAGATCAGTACCTGTGCTGTATTAGTAGCCGTAACAGGATTAAAAAGGGAAAAAATAAACCCATGAAGATGCAAGCTGCATTCAAAATGACACTTCAGGCAAGAAAAAAAATGAAGTATGGATTACAGGCTGCGACACTCCTCCTTTAAAATTTTAGTTTATAGGTTAACTAAATATATTTGATGTTCGGGGAATATAATTTTATCAATCTTAAAAGTACTTCAGGATGGACTTCAATGTGCTTGTTTATAAAGTGTTAGCAAAACATGAAATTGTCTTATAGGTTACTGAGCCTATAAGATACTGCTACATCTAACACTTGCATAAGCCTTATACTTAATTTTAGTAATAATTTGTAGAGTACTAGAGTTATCAAGAATACACTGGTAGACTATTAAAGCGCAGTGGATCTCATTTTGCAATACATCCCCGCAGACAGGAAAAACAGAATCCATGCCCTGTAGGCTATTGATTAAGGGGCATGTCTTGTGAAATCTAGATCTGGGGGGTCAGTGATTGCCTCGAAATTTAAAAACATGTAAAGAAAAACATAGCCTCTTAGTGTATGTTCTTGCGTAGGATTTTTTCTCCCACGGGAAAAAATTCCAATTGAGTTCTACGGTCACTACAAATTCCTAAACTGAAGTTTCTAGCTAATATTTTTGTAAGGTTGCCAGATGGATTTTCTTCTAAATGACATTGTATTAGCACAATGTTATTTTAGTATGCAAAGGATCCCTGCCTTTAATAGGGAATCAAGGCCAATTTTGCCCTGTAAACAGGCGGGTTCTATCCTGCCATATTACTGTAACACTGTATCTCGATCATGTCAAAACATTCTCATCTTTCAGGTTTCATATTTGTGACTGTGACTTGAACCAAAAGGAGAGCACAGCGCTGAATTGACTGTACAATTGATCATGAGTTTTGCAAATCAGTTTTGATTATCCCGTATCAGGCTCCACCATTAACTTTTTTTTCTGCTTGCTCTTCGGGCAGTGAATTATCACTTTCAGATATTTACTTGCCCAATATGAAAATTTTTATTCGCCCCGAAATAAACAAAGTTAAAAACATTAAATCGATTTCTCCACTAAGACCTTTTTAAGGCCAGTGAAGGTGTATTTCATTCTGGGGTTGCAAAACGGCTGTGATTTTTGAAGTACATAGACCTGAAAAAAAAAATGATGTCAGATTAGTAGCTGAACAACAGATGCACAAGTCACATTTTTTTAAAGACTTTTGACATTTATTTTTTTTTTCTTTTTCATTTGAGGGATCAAATTATTACTTGCCGATTGGTCGCATAGGTTTATATTTCAAAGCATTGTGAGTTTACGCTTGCCCGATCATGAATTTTACCTGTCACGGGCAAGCGGGACAGTGCTAGTTGTCGGCAGCCTGCCGTATATCATGTTATCTCACACAAGTCAAATCAATTATCACTTTTTCAAGGCTTCATTAATATTGTGAACTGTATTTGAACCAAAATGGAGGAGCCACACAGTCTTACAAAATTGCAATGTACATGTACATTCATAGCTTTATACACTGAATGTCCGTTTACACATTTTAGTTCTGCACATTAATATTTATTCCATTATATAACACTACATGGTTAATCACCATTTTTTTCACAAAATATCCTTATCTTCAAGATTTAAATATTGATGAACTGTGATTGGATCATATTTGAGAGCAAAGGTACTAAGTACGCTACAGCTTTAAGCTTCCTGTAAATAGTTTTATCAATTTGATGTAACATGATCTCATCCGTGTCAAATCACATTATCACTTCAAAGTTTCATAATTGTGTATTGTGAATGATACGATTTTAGTTTGCAAATTGACAGCATCTAATCTTAATCCATATTATGCGTTCTGTGTGTCTCATGTCAACCACATTTTATCTCAAGGTTTATCAATTATTATGAAATGTTGATTGAACCATTTTTAGATGGACATATTGACTGTACAGTTCCGCAAACGATTTTATCCCATATTATGGTAACAATATTTCATCACAATCACAGTTCAATCAACATTCTCACTTTCAAGCGTTTTTCATCTAATGCATGACTGGTGATCTTGAACCAAAATGGAGACAATGCCAGCTTAGCTTACAGTATCTAATGGCTTCAAACAGCCAGTGGCATAACTTGAAAGGTCTGGAGATGCTAGGTTGATATGTACAATATAAACAATTAAAATTCAAAGCGTTTTCGAATAATAGAAAATAAAAAAAGTATCTTCCCTTTAATTCAATATCATTATTTCTCAAAGGTTTGTTAAATTAGTGTATTTTTATCAGTGGATTTTTTAATTTATTACTTATTTCATTTATCATTATTTTGATTATCCGGATTAAATCCCATTTAGAGAGTGTAGGCCTTGTACTGTATTCTGCTACTTTACTCATATACTTTTAACCAGTGATTTTTTGTCGTTAAGTGCTGAAAGCTGAATGATATGCAGCAGCTCTTCAAATCATTGGTCCAATTTTACAATTTGTGAGTCATAGGTGTTTTACCCAGGATCTTTCGGCAGATAAACCACCAAACCAACTTGCCGTCAGCCTCGGTAGATAACGACAGAAAGGACAAAAATTGACAACACAACAATTGAAAACAAATTTGAGTTGGGTGGTGTGGCGGTGGTGGGGGGCGGGGGCTGTAGGTCAAAGTTGAGTAAATGACTGCGACAATAATATAATGAACAAGGGGGTGCGAGTGTGTGACGAGGTATGGAGGGGGTGGTGGATGTGTTGATCTTATATTTAAAGAAATGACTTTGGACCAGTTGCAGGACCGGTGAACTAGGTCGGAGCGCGACGGTACAATGTGCTTATTTTCAAAGGGTCTTCGTAGACATGATGTGGTCACTCTGTACACAAAGCGGTGCTATATCTAGTTAATTTAGCTGCGGGACTGTTATGCGAGGGGGGTGTGGTGCAGCGTGTGAGAAGGATGAAGAAAGTGCTGGTGGGGGTGGAGCTAAGCTATGCGTACCTGTGCGAAAGCATTGTTTATCTGACTGCAAGCCAACTGAAACAGTGAACCAGGAACTATGGCATAAGCGTGGAAGAGAAGAAGGGAACTTTAACTATAGTCATATTGTATCATTTTTAGTAGAATGCATGGAAAGAAAAAAGAGCTCGGGGACTGATGAAATAAGATTCTTGGAAGATCCATTTTGTTGTGAGATGACCATATAAAGTCCACATTGCTTTTGTATCTTGGCACAGTCTTCATTGCTCTGGTGCAACAAGAAACATTGTGTGGGGAAGTACATGTTCATGTCACATTCTGGTATATACCTGTATGTACATACTACATGTAGAAACTTAAACCAGGTCAGGTGTTCACGAATTCAACATGCATGCATGAAAGCTTGCTCGTTCATCCATTGCTTTAGTCTGTGGGAATTTGGTCGGGAGAAGAGGCAACATTATTGTTAATGCGTATCAAATCAATAAGGTAAAGCATTCCATATGCATAAAAGGCCTCAATTCCATGAACTTCCACATGCGTGTATTACTGTATTTGTCTGTACTGACTACATGACTGGTGAGTTGACTTGACTTTCGGTCTGCGCAGTGTCAACTTGACTGCTGTGAACAGATGGAAATATCAGGTGATTTATTAAAATCAATGATCAAATGATGTTAATTTGTTGAGTCATCAAATGTAGAGTTGAAATCAATGCTGTTCAAAGTGTAAACTTTTGTGTGTACATGTATGTTGTGTTGTAGTTTCATGATGGAATTATATTGCCTAAATGTAAATTTCTTAAAGTAGACAGGTTCTGCATTTAGAAGTGAGCGCTTGTGCAGTCAGACCTGTACATTGTAGGTTCCACAGCTAAGCAGACCAAAACGCAAGCTTTCGATATAGGCGTTTGTACAGGGTGACTGGGGACCAAGACCGAGAACAAGGCCACTAGCATTGAGCCTCAAGGCTGGCTTGATTATGTCAGATATCATGTACAATACTTGTTCAGCGAGCCTGATAAACTAGCAGAAGTAACACATTTTCAGGAAGTTCCCCAACTTCATGCAGAATTGTCATATTTTTTTTTTTCAATTCAGTAAATCCTTCCGTTTTTGTCACCTTCAGGTAGGTCACACGACGATGTCCTGAGACAGCAGCAAGGCCGGGCCGCTCCCTGGGACGTTTTCACCCGGGTTTTCAATCCACCAGATCACTGATCGACGGAATGAGGCGGGATCCTGCCAGAAAGACGTCCATGAAGAGAGCCAGCGGGAGGCTGTACATCTCACGCTGACCAGAGTTCGGACCGCAGACGTCTGTGTAGTCGGAGTACGGTCAAAGAGACTTGATGGAGGTAACAGGTTTAGAACGGCCCCAAAATAAACTGAGTGAGACTTTCAAAAATTGCGTCTCGACTGTAAGGTTGTAGGCAGACATGTTTTGCTTTGTTGGTGGGAGGGGCATCCTTCATTTACTATTCAAACTATTTCAAATCTAAAATGTGAGGAGAAAAGAAGTGTTGCTTTGAAATATCTTGGGGACGAGTGGAGGGGAGCTAGGTAACACTTTTCCCTGCAAATTAGACAAGTTTACTCAGGATACTAAATTATGGCTAGACCATAGGTGTAACACAAAATACCTTCTATAGAATGCCCTTGCGCCCTCAGTTTCAGCTTGAAACCCATTCAATCTGACAATAAGTTTATCTACCTCTACAAGGCTACTGTATGTACAGCAATACTTTTATAAAGACCCTCTCATGACCCAATGCAACAAAAACCTTCACACTTGCATGTTGGATATGAGTGTGGTACTGAACAGTTAAGTACTGTGGCCCAGCTTTGATCTGGTTCAAATACATACAGTGCGTCAAGGTTGGGAAGTGTATTTTGAAGATAACAATATACAGTTATATTTGACGGTCAATACAAAAGCTACACGCCAAGGCCAGGTGCTTAATTTTGGCCATAGTGCAACTTGCGACAAACAATTTATCGCATTGATGGTAAGAAGAAGGCAAACCGTATTGTCAGGTACAACAATGGATGTCAGGGGGACTGGACAGATGAGTCAGGAAGTATTCCTGGGGGCTTGCAAGGTGAATCGTTGATAAACGGGCTATAATCTTGCTATGATACAACATATGTGTACATATAATTCAACTTGTGTATTCCTTTGGCACCCTTCCAGTATACATAGGCAGTGAGAGTTCACTCTAAAACAAAGACATTTAACACAACTAATTCTATCATAAAGCCAAAATGGTTTGTGTGGCCGATCACCAAAAAGTAAAAGACACAACAAGTGCCAGATCAGCAACTACAAATGAAGTAGACTGAAAATAAACAATGAGATTATACAACATCAAATGTCCAATAGAGGCTATTCTCATTATGCAAATATTATCATCACTTGGGAAAGAGTAGACGAGAAAATGTAATGGATTGCCAGAAGAATAAAAAACCAGAATAATATTAAATGTCCATTTTAGTCAAGCACTTTTACTTGTTTTTTTTCCCACCATCATTAATTCTTCCTCAAAAAGCACCTTGTCAATTGATCCCTTCCCTTTACCTTTATGGTATAGCTAACTCAAATTTAGTAATCCTAACAATGTCCATGTACCTGAGACAGCTGAATCATACATACGCTAGAATAGTCTTGTAGTGACCACTGACCTACACAAGACGAGGAAACATCCTACTGTAGAGTCCAACAAAAACAATGGGAGATCTATCTCGACTAGATCATTGTTATAGACGAGAGAGAGTTGACATATCTGACACTGACTTGATGAGGAGGATAGAGGTTCCATGCACTTTTTGATTTTACATGTCTTAACAGCAGTTTGGTGGAGAGATAATAGGATATACATGCTCAGCTGTGTTGTAATAATGAGCATACAATAATAATATCATAGAATATACAGGATAACATGGAAAAAATCGGCTGTAGTCGAATAGGTCTCAGTTCTAGTAAAATATTTGTATATGCTGGTATAAATCATGAACCTTTCAGTTAAGGTATATTTTAGGCATAAGATCACAACAAGAACGGTATCTTTAAAGCACTATATCAACACTAGTGGAGACACACGTTTAAAGAATTGGTCGACACTTTGCTAATGCTGACAGTGTTTAAATGCAAACAATTAAATACCCAATAGAACAACAAAAGTATATTATGGACTTATTGCTGTCGATAAGAAATAAACAAATAATGTGCAAAGATACAATTAGGCCAAACACAATATAATTTAATCGGAAAAAAAAAAAGACGATAAGGAAATTCTTGCAACACAGCAGTCTATGGAAATATAGCTGGAAATGGCTCTCTCAATGATTTTTCACTTTTATTTAAAGACATATAAATGAATTGACTTTCTTACACTGCATTTTTAAACAGGCCTTCTATATTTATAAACCGTATACAAAGACACTAGCATGCATCGGGGAATCAAATGTAGCCTCAGATTTTTTAAACTGGAACATTGTATTATACGAATGCCTTTAAATATAGATTTTGCTATTATATTTATTTATATCAAAGGGTAAATGGCAAGAAAATGTAGACTTAATACAAACCATTGGCTTAGATGGACATCTCAGTTCTCCTAAAGTCATAAATATATCGCAATTACAAAAATTTCAGACTCTAGATAGGGATGGACTTGAAAAACAAGGGATCAAATATTTTTATTATTCTTACGGAGAGCCTATTTTGGCTAAATTAGGCCATACAATTATCATATGTGTCTATGGGAAATTATTGAGGTGCTCCTCTATTTGACAATTTTCGACGGACTCTTTTTGCATTACGGGGCGAGCAAATTGAACCTGCGAGCCCCCAGTGTATGAACCATATAGACTTGAAAATCTTAGATAAAGCAAATCAGACAATATCTGTTCAGTAATAAATAACAACGTCAGCTTGTGACACTGGGCATCGAGTTACAGATTTGTCATGCACCAAAATAGATTATATGAATGATCAGCTACTTGACGTATGAATAACAGAGAAGAAGTGACTGAGACGATAATTGAACAAATCGTTCTAACAGATCAATTACTTGGAATGTAATACCATTCATAATAAGAGAACTCTCCATGTTAATAATAGTTCTTCGTTTTAATGAACCAATTATTCACAAATGTACCAGAACTGATTATTTGCTCGCATAACAGCGTTTGTCAATTCAAATATATTGTCTTTACTTTTGTTATTATTCAAGGACTACTTTTAATGCAGCGCCTCATTAATTCCAATCTTTACTCCAGAGTTTTCCTACCTCCTTCAATTTAAGCTATAGGAACAGCTAGCATCTCCCACCATCCCCCCACCCCCCCATTAGTCTTTACTACACCAATTATGACCATGTATTAAAGTTATAGAATGATAGTGTCATCCTGTGCACAGTATGTGACATTATTAAGTTGATAAAAAAACAACTAGATAAGCAATAGGAATGAAATCAATAAAAGTTATTCAGAACGCAATCATATCTTAACTTATACTCAGAGATTGTAGATATCTATAATTTGCGTCGTTAATCAATGCCAAAAAGTATCAAGAATCAAACTAAAACGTGAATAAAAATAGATATTAAACCAAATCTAGTGACTTCAGATAATTGTATCACAAAGAAAAGAAGAACTATCACCAGAACGAAAAAAAAAGAGACACACACCACCCAAATACAGACCTTCACACAAATAAGAATTAAAATAGTACAAGGCGCCTTAGAATACCAGAACACACAAAAAGAACTGAGAAGGCCAATTCGAGAAATGGCCTCCGAGCCCGGCTGGAGAACAACCAGCGTAACGATACTGTTTCATTATTAATAAGATTATAATTGAGATATTAACATGAAGAGCAACTAACTAGCCTCAAATCAAATGTCATAACACTTTGTTACTGTAACCATGGCAGAAATAGTACCTAATGTTAGCGGCAAGCTTGTACAAGACTCAATGGAGAGGTTTCGAGCCTTACTTCGCCATACGCTGACTAGTCGATCTGTATCAATTCATTATACTCTCGCACTAACGATTTTAGCAGATCCATTTTGAAACTTTGTCTGTTGGACAATCACGTAGGCTATCAAAGCGGAATGGTTAAAAATGTGTTAGAAATAAAGAATTCGTATATTTTGCGCTACGTCAATTTACACAACAGAATGCGCGATCATGAAGTAATTAATAGCCATTAAGTCATGGCTTTATTTTATGACCAGTTTATGCGCGCGAGAAAAAAAAAAAAGGAATTTACGAGGGAAGGGGAAACATTAAGCTAGCCTTAACCAGCCCATCTGAACGAGATGTTTGCCAAATTTTATAACCTTTCGATAAATCTGTGGTGATCAATAGTTGCAAGTGCTATGTAAAATGGAACGTGATAGGGAAAAATAGATATCACGAATGAAGATTAAAATACAAGCAGGACAGGTATATACAAGTATTTTGAATGACTTTTCCATAAAATGAGAAAAAGCAGGGGTATGAGAAATAAGATTACAACTTAGTCGCTAGAAAAAGATGAAATTCGTAAAATAGATCTATAATAAAGATTCTGCCATCTAAATCAAATATCAATCTAAAATAACTTTAACGATTACGCTTGAATATATGTGAGAAAAATCAACAAAGAATGACGGCGACACATCACTGATTGGAATTTTAATGAGTACAAGATTACTAATTTAGAATTAATACACTTGAATGATGTGATGCAATTTAATCTGAAAGTATTGATGAATTAGAACTAAGAATAGACGGCCATATACTAAATATAAGTCCATTTCTGAGTGGAAATTACTTTATATCTCTAAAACTGAATAGGCTACACTAATGATCATTTTGTCGATGTATATTTTGATTGCAAAATGTGATTAATACTGATTAAACAATTAAGAATGATGGTGATTCACAACCTATCCAATGAATATAACAAGTTGAGAAAAAAACTAAAATTACATTCCCAAGAATACATGTATTAAATTTTGATCTAAGTTATTTTTGATTCCTGTTCATTTGTACAGAGAGGTCATGTAGCGATTGGTGGATATATCAGCACACACATTACAATGTTAATTGAGAACAACACGAAATGCCAGACATAAAACAGTAACTCGTTCTCGAGGGCAGCGAGCATATGGCCCAAAATTCAGACGAATTCAGCCGACTACCTTCGAACTTTACATTTCAGAATACCAATATTACAGCTGAGCTCATGTTCTGGTTCTTCCACCATGGTCATACCTTCAGTACATCATTCTGATTAGATGCCCAAGTCTATTACTAGCCTATTGGCGGATTCCGCTAAATCGCGGGAACGGCTGGGTAGAAAAACACGGGTATAAAGCGGAAGAACGCAGTTCTAAAACAAAAATGTAAATACAATGCAACAAAAATACATAAATACGAGTAGAACTTTCAGGCCCCAAGAATAAACACTCTATTATGATTATTCCATAAACTAATAAACGATATACCTCTTACTATCGTTTTCAAAATGCGTCGTAGATTTCAATCCAATTATATACACCATACGAATCCAAAGTCTAAGGGAAACTGGTGCTTAAGAGCTACCAGCGAGCAGAAAACAACACAGATAGGCAAATCAATTTTCTCATGTTTCAATGCATTTGAAAAATACACAGAAAAAACACGCTCTTCTCTAGAGTTTTCAACTGATTTCCAAAAAATTAGACAGTAAATTTAGAAAAGCAGCAAGAAACGCAAGAAGAAGCATTTAGAGGTTTGGTAAGGCCAGAAGAGCAGAATTTCAGCCATTTAGACAGAATATAAATAGAGAGAATACATTTTGATCCATTTGCTCATTTTGCTGAGTGTCTTAATTTCTGTAAATCCTCTAAAAAAAAAAAAAAAAAAAAATAAAAAAAAAATCACATACGATCAAGACTGCACGTATCAGTTGACCTAAGCAGAGCGATAGGTGACTGAAGCTTTTAATTAATTATTTAATTTTCAATTTATTACGCCAATGTGCAGTAAAATAACCCAAAATTTAAACAAAATGAAAACTGAAATAAAATAACATTACATAAACCGTGACAAAACACAAATATTAATTCCCAAGATTATCTCACGGTAAACATTGAAGGAACTCCTCTTTATAAGCTAGCCCAACCTCCTGTTAAGAAATAAACAACAAAATTTTAAGCTAGTTTTCACTAGTAGTTTTCAGTTTAAGCTGCATATTTATCAATAAGCAAGTAATTATTCTCCACTCTGCTATTTGCAATCGTGATTCACATACTCATTTTACAGTGATCTTACACAAATTTATTGTACATTTATAAGTACATGATCACACATTTTCACTTACTGTTACTGCAAGCAGTCTTTTTCCTGGCACAACTATGACTATGTAATCACCCCTGCATGCCTGATTCATACAGGACCTAATTAGAAATCCCTTAGAAATACCCTTACCAGCTGATTCCTGACAGCCACCAAGTGGCTAACACTGCTTGCATACTCGAAAACAGACCAGTGACCAACTTGGATTTATTTTCACACATACTCTTGCCTACTTTCTCCTCATCAGGCTTACTTCATCAGTGACTAACCCTATTTATTTGTGCTGTTCCCCTCCAAGTCCCCATTCCATCCTCCCTTCCCAGGTAACTCCTAGTAACTCTATATAGGACTGTGTACGAAGCCTGTATCCCACCAGAACCGTGTGCTGAAGTCGGAATGTGCAAGGCAGCTTCGGGACGCTGTTGGCTGTACTTTGAAAAACATAGTACCAGTAACCCTTCTACCTCTGTATGTAACAAAAGTTCAGCAATCAGATCGTCTGATAAGTCGTGTATAACACGAACATAGGTACCAACATTACACTGGGCTAACCAATACCAATAAGTAACAGTGTATGAGATCGCGACCGATCAAGAATTTATGATTACCCTGCATACACATAAAGTCAATATTTTTTAATCAAAACTATCTATAAATTCGTTCACTGGCTTTACGCATAAGACCATTGACGCCCCACTTCTTGATAAGTGCTGCAATAGTCGGTAAATGATAACCTGTACGCTGTTCATACATGTGCTTAACTTGTCACAGCTCTATACATTACCATCACTGGTACATTTCTTACCAGGGGCACATGTCATATGACATGGGTGTCTCATGTATTAGAACTTCCTGATTTCCGATGTATGCATATGGTATTGCATAACTTCGCCAGCTATGAACTTCTTGAAAGGCAATTGTTTGACAAATACATGAATGGGCGAAACATGTCCCATTATGTATATTGTAGTTTGAACACCAGGATTGGGAAAGGGTCTTACCGACTTCCATGATCAGTTATATACTAAATATGTTTGCTTGGTAATTTTTTGTAAAGCATAAAAATTAAGTGCTTTTATGTTTTAGATCTTGTCTATTGGTCAGCTCTACCATGCGAAAATGAGATAATACCTTTTATCAAAAGAAAAATATATAAATTTACATACTGACGTGTAACCC
>JZLH01S0621916.1:45293-76242 GCA_001188425.1 Eucidaris tribuloides | reverse complement strand
AATACGTTTGAGCGTAATAACAATTACATCTTTAGTTTTTTTTTTAAAATCCGCAAAAAATCATGAAAAAGTATCAAATTAAAGTAATTTAAAAAAACAACACGGGAAACTGATAAATTTTGATCTACTGTCACTTATTACTAAATCAACATCAGAATATTGTCTGTTACAAGTCTAATAACGCGCGAAACCACCACGTGACT
This sequence comes from Eucidaris tribuloides, assembly GCA_001188425.1. NCBI lineage: Eukaryota > Metazoa > Echinodermata > Echinoidea > Cidaroida > Cidaridae > Eucidaris > Eucidaris tribuloides. The sequence goes on along the minus strand of JZLH01S0621916.1, from coordinate 76,039 downwards.
CAACAACAATAACAATACCGCCATTTATAAACACAGGTTTTAGTGTCGAGTCGGACCCTACAAAATACTCAAAATTTCTGAAATACTTAGATTATAATTGTTTCACCTGGGGTGAGCAAATATTAATCCCGGAAAAATGGCAACTTGTAAAATGTCTCTAAAATATTCCATAATTATGAGCATGAGTGTACCATGGACCCTACTTCGTAGTAGAGTCCATGGTTATACCATTAGGTTACCATTTATGCACCATTCATGTATCAGTGGTATGCAAATGACATACATGTACCATTTGTCCCCCCAAAAAGGTTAATTAGGTCGAATGGTACATTTAAATGGTAGATGAATGGTAATGGTATATTGTGTGTGGTACCCAATGGTATATTGTGTATGGTATTTCAATGGTATTTTGTAAGGGCATATTATTAAGTAGCTATTTTGGCATTTAATGAGCTATGACCTTTGACCTTTGAGCTACATACTCCAATATCGAACTCGGGCTGTATTTAGATATGTACCTTCATACCATATCTCTTGAAAATACGTCAAACATTACTAAATTTATCGAACGGAAACCATTATTACGAACGGACGGACGGACGGACGGACGGGACGGACAGCGGCGTTACTATATCCCCCACCGACTTCGTCGGGCGACGGGATAATAAACTCACCTCCGGAAGAGAAGCGCCAGGCTTGGCCGTCATCCCCCCGATCGGGATCCAGTTAGGAGCGATGGGTTGAGCATATTCGAGAGCAAAGTTACTGTGACATAACCACAATTTAGCTGTACCCATCAACTGACTGAGTGACAGTTCAGGTCGAATATTCAAATCCTTCTTAAGTTGGATGATGGGACGAGTGAGATACCACTCCAGTGCTGGATGGACCATAAAGCGAAAGATGCTGTTTATTACCCGTTCCTTGAAAGACATCTTATCCGTGAATGTGGTGAAGATGCTGAACGGAACATAAGAAGACGGGATGGGGATACTGTAGTGGTCTTCTGTAAAAACAAGGAACCGTCTAACTGTAGTAACAATAGAAAATGGTACTCCCAGGTATTCTGATAAAAGTGCATCGCACCCAACGAAGGGTAATGTCAGAATCATGGCAAAGTTCTCCTTTTTCAAACGTTCCAGTGTTTCGGTGTCTTGAAACAAACGAAGACATCCTTCGGTGAGTATGTTGTTGTTTTCCTGTATCAGTCTCATCACCTCGCGGAGTGACGCTTTACTCACCTGGAGTACAATCTCTTCGACTCTCTTTAATATCGCTTCGTTTTCTTCTCGACTGTAAGGCGTGTCGTAGAAGATCTTCCCAGTGACAGCCTTTGGTGATAGACCTTTCAAAAATTTGTTCTTTCCAGTTAAAAGGATGACTTCATGCCCGCGCTCGACCAATGCTTCTGGGATAGCAGACATGGCGATGTGCTGGCTCGGAGTGTTGGAAATACCTGTCATGGCAAGTAAAATTTTAGCTCCTGATGTACCGTGCGATAGCAGTCCTATGAAGAATGTACTGTAAATTGCAATGAAAGTCATCATGTAAAGTAACAGATTCATTTTGCACGTTTTTGACATACATGTACAACTGACAGTGCCGCTTAATGTTCATCAAACCTCAAGCTCGATTTTCTTTTAGATACCTTCTTTGTCGATATTGCACATGTGTTCGAATTTGTTAATAATAACTCATCGCCAGAAAGCCTATGGGACTGAAAGTTTACTTAACTGCTTAACCGTACAGAAAGACATGCATAGTCACACACTCTATGTAGAGAGCTGTAACATCTCTATCTCTCAGTCTCTGCGCTACGCGTTAGTGGTTTTGTTATTTGTTTCATTGTAAATATTGCGTAACTCAGAAGACAGTCATCAGAATGATGCAATAGGTGTGTTCGTATCGGTCTTTCTACCTGCCAGGATTGAATTTGTGATTGTGGTTCGTTGACGTATGCAACTAATAATCATCAAAATTATTTAATTTTAATAATGTCATAAATTATATTTAGCAGGTTGTAAATTTAAGCCGATTCCCTTTACTGAATAATTATATTATATATGCATTGGTATGGCCTTCCACTTGGGAAAATAAACAACCTTTTTTCTAGACGTTTTAACCAAGGGTTATATTGCATGTTTAATTATACAACGAAATAGTCACTACCTTTCAATAATATAATGTGTTGCAATTTTATACAATATGAATTTAAAAAAATATATGTAGGTATGTATACAAAAATAATGGATATGGGCGCAGGATGTAAGGGAGGGCGGAGGCATACGCATGGACAGCAGTTTTCCCTTGTTACTGTTTCTTATTTGTTTGTTCATTCTATAAATCATATTTATTTCAAATTAAATATGTTACAATAAATATCCAGATCCTCTTCCAGAAGAGCAGGAAGCTTCCTCCTCACCTGGCAGGAGGCAGAGACAAAACATGATCATGACTTCACAGTTACAAAAATATAGAAGAGGTATTAACGAAAACAAAAACAAGAATAACAGAAAATGTGTTAGTTTTGTATGTACACTGCTTCCGACCTGAAGTGACAGACTCCAAGCAAAGCAGCTGGGTACCTTGACAGGTAAAATATAAATATGTTATCTACATTATATCGGAGAAAGCAAAACGTGGCTGTTCCGACTATACAGCTTGGTTCTAGTCGATATCGAATATCACCAATTCACAACAATCCGACCATGTCCTATATCTGCCATTACTTGGCAACGCGCGTAACGCGCCAAAGTGCGCGCGCAATCATCAAAGTACATGCCATGATAGTGCATTATAATATGACGCGCTATAGCTGTCACGCGCGCGATACCATAGTGGCGCGCGCTTATACATCACCACGGCTACCAACAATATTTTAGATATATATAACAGCTCCGTATTTTGCTTTGTCATATTTCCTGGCGTTGCATGCGACGAGAGGTAGCAAGATGGACTGGCCCAGGCACAGGTAGCAGATTCCCCCGGAGAACTTCGAGCCCCGTCTCAAGTTTGATGGTCTTCAAACACCCAACACACCACTACGGTGCTAAACAACATGGACACCAGGTTTCTCATGTCCTGGCTGACTGTTCTCTTTACAATCTGTATGTACCTGTCCAGCATGGTGAGTATTACAAACATTACAAGTATCAATAATGATAGGATGTTAATAATATAATAATATACTAATAATAATAATAATAAATATAATAGTATAGTAATAGTAATAGTAGGTAGCTTAATAATAATTAATAATAATAATAATAAATAATAATATATAAATAATGAATAATTAATAATATAATAATAATAATAATAATAATATAATCAAAGCTGCTCTCGCAACCACCTGTACAGGAAAAAACACACTTTTCTTTAAAGATCACAATTTTTTGTTTCCCTTGAAAAGATCTCATTAAAATGTATAATATAGAAACCAGCACTTAAAGACCACCTGCTTATGGCGATCACATTTTTGCCTCCCTTGTGCACTCTGTATATACGTACAATTAGAAGTAATAGTAGTATTATAGTTCAAAGTATATACATGTAGTTATCATCAGAATCATAATCACGGTTCAATATTTAGGACTATATAACCTGTCAACATATCCACCCACTGGATGATCGAGACGTTCACATTAACATAAAATTGCCTGTATACAATATTCCTTTTAACACATGTGTATGTTTTCAGTTTGTTCTTAAAATCTAAGTAAAACTTAGAAGAGTCCTCCAGAAAACCTCAGAAACTAGGAGCTGCCAATGCAAATGTCTTTCTTCCCACCGGCGTATTAATTTGGAAGTGACCACTATCAAACCTTTGTCTTATAGGTTATCCCTCGATCTGTTCATCTTTCAATTCAAGACACTTGCCCCTACTTATCCCCCTCCCCCCCCCCCCCCACCACACGCTTAAAGTTTAAAAGGCTAAATAAAATGGAATAAACAGAAGTTTAAAAAAAAAAAAATCTAGGAAGAAAAAAATAAAGAGAGAAAGAAGATAGGAAAAATGCATTCATTCTTGAAAACCCGAGCAATCCTTTTGGATCCCCAGAGAATGTTTGTCAGTCTCTTTTGGATGCCAAAATTAAATCTCCCCCACCTCCTCCCTCTAGAATAACGGCTCTATATTTGCCCGATAAGACGAAGCAAGGCTTGAACGTGACTTGAACGTGACGTCAACTTTTTTCGGCAAAGTCACTGGTGCACCGTGATGTATCTTTACAATATGGTTCACCCATCCAATCCACGAATTATTAAGTAAGGTTTCCCCCTTTTCCCCTCTGTATACTTTCAATAACTAATAAAGTTATGTTATTTTACTTTTACTTAAAGACGGGAAAGTAGATGATTCTAATTCACCAGCCAGATATGCGAACAATCGCAAAAAAAATAATCGTTTTGAATGAGAGATTATTAGAAAGGTGGTGAAAAGATGTCACATCTTTTTTAAAGACTCCTTCCGTATATTTTCAAGATCAAAACCTACTGATCCATGATTTAAAAACATGACAAAAAGGGATAACAATTGGAACAAATACATGCAGGCTCAGAATTCCGACTTTTTGGTTAAAATAGTCCTAGGTGGACAATGGTTATTAAATACATGAAAGAAAGAAGTAGATGACAGGTTTGAATCCCGCCGGCTCTTTATCCTGACATAATTGTTAAACTTACAGATCAGTAGTTTGCGATCTTAGAAATACAGAGGGCGTAATTAGAAAAAAAATATGTATGTTATACCGCATTAATCGTTTTGTATTCACACACGTCCACAATTTTTTTTTTGTTACAGTTCAACATGTGCAGGGTTTTTCAGATCACGCACAACTTCCAACGTCTCCTTCGTTCCGTTTGTCACCACAACTGTCAAGTAAGTAAGATGTCAGGTTTTTATTTTTGGTGTTTTTTCTAGTTTTTTTTATTCATTCATTCATATTTTATTTTTCTCCTAATTGGATTGATGATAATGAAACATTTGTTCTATAATGTAATACATTGTGAAAAAAGGTTGCACAAAACAACTAACGGAAACTGAAATCTTTTATTATCAGTGTCTAAATATATTATGTACATTCGTCTTTGAATAAGAAATAAATTGAATTCGAGTCATAGATCTATTTATCTGTGTTTATTTTCTATTTTTATTTTTTTAATTTTATTATTGGAGGTGTACGAAGTACAAAAATGCTTCATTTATAACATGTTATATACTCGTACAAGACTAATGGTCAGATTGTTTTTCCGCACTGCGGGTGTTCTACATTAAACAAAACAAAAAAAAAACATTGACTGTAGTGCCTAATGAACAAGAATGCATTTTCACGAAAAGGAAATTACTCTCTAGTTCAAGTTCAAGTTCAAATTTATTTGAATCCATTCGTATTCATAGGGAAAACAAAATTATAATTAAAAAAAAAGTAAAATAGACACACCAAAATACTATTTAAGAAGAGCAATGACACACGGGGTAATTTCATATCTCAGTATGCAATAATACAATACATAAAATGAATCGTGGAAACTATGTTAAAACCAATTTTGGTTCTGTACTTAAGAGTACAATGAAATCAAATCAATAGATTGATTAACAAACAAAAACTAATTTCATTTCTTCAAGTTCAAGGGGATTGGGAGGAAGGTCTTATTTGAAAGTGGTCCCATGGTTCTTTTTTAAACTCATTTTAAAAGTAAATGACATGATTGGAGGTATCCTAAACTTGGGGTAAAACCATTCTTGAATCAAGTAAAATATGCAAGGATTCTACTGTGAAAATTTTGTAGTCAAAAGTTGACTCCTTAAAAAATAAACTACCCTCAGTATATCTTGTAAGAGACAAAGTTGTTGTGTAACTTTCTATGATATTAATTTCTGTGGGGGCACGAGAGAAATTCAGTGCTGGTATGTTCTTTTTTTATTATCCTTAAGTAAACAAATTCAAGATAAATCTTTTCAGCCAGGAGATACCCAGCTTGTGTACAGACTGGTATATCTTTCAGCAAGTTATAGATGCATTTTTTATTTCTCCCAATCATGTCACCGCCCTTTCTGCAATTTCTTTACCGCATTAACACATTATTTCCCACCTAATTTGCGATAGTACTGCCACTTCTGGTTTCTTCAAGGGTGATCATTGGTGTAGTTACTCTTCAACCTGTTCAGATTTTTTTTGTTGTTTATTAATCTTGTGTCCTGTAATTTAAAATTGACCTGCCAGTTTCAATCCTTTGACTATTGCCATTAGTCTTGTTATGAACATTTCAAATATTATTTTATCATTAATTTTCGTTAGTTAATAAAACCATATTGAATGAATGAATGAATGATAATGTTTCGTTCCTTCCTTCTGACAGTGTCCTGTTGTGGTTTTCGTACGGTGTGCTACGTGTTGACTGTGCCATCATCATATGTAACTCAGTGGGGCTCGTTCTCCAAGTCTCCTTCATCTTCATCTATATCTACTTCAGCCATGTTAAGGTAGGTACTGGGGATTCTTGTACGAAGCATAAGTTTCCAAACTTTTGTGTTCTAGGATGTTTATTTGTCCATTCAAACACTGTTAGACATGTCAGATAGCAAAGTTCGACAATTTTTTTAACGAGTCTTCCACAGTGTTATAGCGTCTTTAAAGATGCTATATAACACCGTGGAAGACCCGTAATAACAATCATACAAACAACATATAATTTCATTTATTCATGGGGCTTGGGAGGAAGTTCTTATTGTTGACGGGGTTGGTGAAGCCACTGTTGACCAAAATTCATCCATTCCAAGATTAACTCATAGGCGTCAGGTCACAGCTTCTTGTGTCCTGTACAAAATGCATGCCAAGCAGTGTCCAAAACATGGGTGTGTGCAGGGGGGGGGGGTCAGAAGGGTCGTATAACCCGTCGGGGTCACGCTGTCTCGATTCCTGCTGCGAAAACTAATCAGACAGATAGAAGCTTCATCTCATTGACCTAGCTTCATTCACACAGCTTCTATAAGGTGTGGAACAATCTCACAGACAATGCTGTTGTAACAATTTCTCGTGCGGGGCACAAGTCTGTTATGAGCCGTGCACACAGGTTTCTTTTGGAAAATGTCAAATAAGCCTTATTTGATGAACCATTTGATCGGCCTTCTGAATCCTTGGTGTTTTGATTGGCTATTGTTCATATTTGCATCTTATGTTTTGATTAGCTATTGTTCATATTTGCATCTTATGTCCAAAAAAAAGGGGTCTTGTTGCCTCTGAACAGTAGTTGCTTATCTAAAGTGGCGGATTGTGGAAGCATCATGCGCCATCACTAAAAAAAAAAAATAGGTCAAGAAAAGAGGGGTTACGGCAACTATCACTTGGGGAAAAAATGAAAGATCACATAATTATCGAGCATTCATGTGTCTTTAATGATTCGGCCAAATTTGAGACTTTCACTGTTTAGTTCTCTTGTTCTCAATGTTCTGTATTCTTGGAATGCTTATGTATCTTTGGATTTCATTCCTTTTTAAAATGATTGTTTTTCACTTCTTTACTCCGAAAATATCGTCGTCGCCACGTACGTCACGCTGACAGTCCCGTCCAATTCAACAAAGCATCACCGGGGTCGCGTTCCTCACCGCCCTGTTCATCTATCTCTCCCAGTTCGTCAAGACCAGAGCTGAAATGATCAAACAAGTGGGTCTCATGGCCAGTGTCTTCACCATCCTCATGTTCGCCTCGCCAGTCTGCGATATGGTATGTAAACAAAAGAAAGATGATAAAGATGTACTGAAAACTGAAAATGATATTATGATACCGAAGTGTGACGTAACTCTGGTTCAGAAAATGGAGGAACCAGTTACAGCGCGTCGCAGCTGGAGATTTCTGCATACAGAGCTGCAGTTGCACTGAGTTGTGGTTCGGCTATTCTCGCCCCCCCCCCCCCCATGACAAAAGGGCATAACTGACATTTTGGTGTTTTGGAGATATTGAGCAAAATGTATTTTGTTCAATGCCTTAAAGCCCTATTCAGTGTCCTTTTAACAAGCAGATTATGAAACAAAGGGACACTTATAATTCTTTTTTTCTGCATGTTTAACATGTTGTACTGAGTACCCCACACTATGAAAGTCAATTTTGAAAAAAAATGTCAGTTATGCTCTCTTGTCATGGGGGGGGGGGGCAGTATTGTCCCCACATATTTCCGAACCAGTTTGACGTCATTACTTCTGCTCCTTAATCCCTATTCTTCCTTCTCGGGTATATGGGGGATAAGATGACGGCATGCCCTTTACAAGGTATTAGGTCAATTACTTTGTTGCTAGTCCAGAAAATGAAAATTTATGAAAATTTGTATTCAAAGTCAAGGGAGAGTTGTTTTGGTCTGAAATCACAGACTTAGCAGAATTGTCATAATATACAGAGGGTGACATATTTCAATATACATTACCCTCCCTACTCAAAAGTATTGCAACATATACTATAACGCATACATTTTGAGGTGAAGGGGTCTTTTTATAATGATGCCCTAGTGAAGTTTATTATTGGAAAATAACAAATTGTTTGAAAAGAAATCAATGAATATAATTTTTCCTTTCTTCTCCAAGGCGGAGAGATTATCAAATACAGGTGCACCCATGCCAGAGGGGCTGGAACAAAAACAAATTAACATTTTTTCGCCTCCCCATAGCGATAGGGTGTTAATTCACACTAGCATCGTAATTCGATTTCATATTTGCCGTCAAACGGTTTTGATGGTTTGGAAAGACTTCCAACCAACAAAAAATGTCAATATGTCCGTTTGAAACTGTCTCAGAAAGAAGACACCACGCCGCGAAGAAGAAAGCGCCTCCTATCTTTATAAGACAGTGGTAAGGAGGATACGCCCCACATTTCAGACAAGACCGCTTCACGTTATAATTTCTTATTCTTTCTGATTTCTAAAGGCGGTTTACTATTGTAAACATCCTAAAATTTACTGTCACGCGACTTTTCAGTACATTGGATACAATAATGTGGAGAGAAGACCATCATCTTGAATTAGTAGCCTTATTCTCCTATTTCACTGTCTTATGAAGATAGGAGGCGCTTTCCTCTTTGCGGCGGGGTGTCTTCTTTCTGAGACCGGACCAAAGGAGTAAATTGGCATTTTTTTGTTAGTAGGAAGTCTTTCCAAACCAACAAAACCAATTGAGGCAAATATGAAATCGAAACTTCCGGGGGGGGGGGGTCGCTCTTGCCACACGGCCTGCTACGCACCTCGCGCTCCAGAAAAAGCGTCGCTAAAGGGTCGCCTTTTCCAGCCCTTCGACGTCGTCGACGTCCTCTTCTGGGACAGGGTACCTTTTTCAACTCCCAATCGCTAGTAATCGCGCTTGGCGTAGCTTTTCTCACATGTCATCGCATTTAGGGTTACTAATTTGTTGCTAATTAGCGCCATTTAGGGTGCAAATTTGAGCTAACTCTATTAACATACGTCTCCACAATGAACGTTTTAATAAGGAAAATATCAATGAATTATTGATTGAACTTTTTCGGGTCTCCAAGTACAATAACGTTTTATAGATGAGAAAGACAGTTGGTAAGGGAATTAATTAGTTGATTTACTTTTACGCACACTTAGTATATTAAATAGGTGATTTCCAGTTCACGCCCACTTTAGGGTATCTGAATAGTGGATTTTCATGGGAGTCAGCACGTTTAGGGTAGCTTTTCTGCAATGCATTACGCATTTAGGGTCAAAATTGGTAATGTAGTTACCCGTTTAGTGTGCATTTCTGAGGTTGTTGGACACGGGTGGGATACAGGCCGTCTGGAGAGCGACCCCCGGGATCGAATTACGATGCTAGAGTGAAAAAACACCCCACCCCTTCAGGGAGGCGAAAAAATGTTCAATTTGTATATTCCAGCCCCTCTGCCGTGGGTGCGTCTACATTTGATAATCTCTCCGCCTTGGAGAAGAAAGAAGAAATTATATTCATTGATTTCTTTTCAAATAATTTGTTATTTTCCAATAATCAACTTCATTAGGACAACATTACAGAAAGAACCCTTCAACTCAAAATGTATGCGTTATAGTGTATGTTGCAATACTTTTGAGTAGGGAGGATATGTCTCAAAAAATTGTGCAAGTCAAAAGCGTCCTCTTTGGCAATTAGAAAATATTATTAAGACTGACGCTAACATAACATTAAGGGAATAGTCTAAGCTTTTGGTGTTTATTTCGTTCAATAATTGCTTTTTTCAATCTCGAAATGTGCATGTTTAATTAACAACGAAAGGGTAAAATCACATTATACCAATTTTACGAGAGAATAGGGTATGATGCTATTTATTGACTGTGCTAAAAGTGGCACAATAAGTGATTTCACCCTGCATGTTGTTGTTAATTAAATATATCTCGAGATTTAAACAGGCAAAATTAACAGAACAAACGGCATTTCAAAGCTAAAACTGTACCCTTGAAGTTGATGTAAGCATTTACTAAGTGCTAAAAAGGACACTTTTCACTTGCACAATTTTTAATGAGACACTCTGTATACAACCATAAAAAAGAAGTCTATTGCATTATTTGTTAAAAAATAACACTTTTAAAAGTATACTTTAATTGCTATCATTGCTATTGTTACTTTTTTCACGTGACAATATCCGGCTATTAGAACTACGAACACAGTTTGAGAAGAAACAAAAATGAACACAGAAGAAACAGAAACTGTGAAATTCTACGAGTACTGAACTAGAGGACTGTTGATAACTTTATAATTATGTGTGATAACACATTTTTAGTGTAAGTTTCTTTTTAACTCCGACATAAGATCATGATACTATCTCCTTAACAGCCTAACCCTAAATCAACGGCTCGGCTTCATAGTATCTATGAATGTATGAAACATCATGTTGATATTTTAAGTTCCTTTCACAATTGAATGATAATATTAATTTGCAAAATCATGTCCCAAATTTCATTTCATTTCTGATTTTAACAGTCTCATTAGTTTGGATAGTTGTGACATTTCAAAGAATTTGGGATATTAAATGTTCCAAGATTGTGCCGAGGATACACAGGAATGGTTTCATCATTCAGTCCTTTCAGTGAACCGAAGCAAGCCGCAGTAATAAAATCATAGTTTCGCCCTATACAGCCGTAATAATTGTACGATAAATAGCGCTTAAGCTTATTCATTAGTGTTAGATAGTAGCAACATTACACTTCTTAGGAGTCTGGTAAAAAAAAATATTCGTTCGTACCTCCCGAAATCTGAAAATAGCGCCAACTTCCCGTTTGTGGCACACTGTGAAATTTTGTTATGCGTTTATCAAAGGACTGTTGGTATTCTTGTCGCCAGGGGGCGTTTAATGTGATGCTGCAGTGTGAGTTCGGTTGATGTCAGTGTTAGAAAATCATTTTAAAGGTCACTGCAAATGGGCATTTGAAATTAATCTAGTTGGGTACCATGTGTATGTGGATATTGATATCTTCCAGTAGAAAATATGCCACTTCTCTCCATCAAGTTTTCCTTACAAAATGAGCTAAAACATAATCCATTATTAACGCTTCCTTTTAGCAAACAACATTGGGTTAGTCTAAACTGAGGTTTATTTTCGTCGACATCAACAACAGTAAACATACTTACACACACACACAAATATATAACATAATATGCCATTTGCACTTTAACACACACACATGCACATACGAACATTGCATGCGATGTGAATATTACACAACTTAAAATTAGTATAAATATCATATTTTTTTTTGTAGGTTGTTGAAGTTTGTTCTCAATTAATTAACAAGATTAATTCTTTATAATTGTTTGCAGAACAAACTTCAACAACCTTAACGTTACATATTATTATATATTTTTAGCGAAAATATGCAAATTATTAAGGTGTAACTATTTTTTATATATCTGTTTGAAATCTAAATCTATAATATCCTTTTCACTATATCAAAACTTCTCTTTAACAGTTCATGTTCCATAATTTGGACTCATAAATATATATTACAAACTGATGACCTATACATTCCTGCTTAAGTCTTTTCTGGGAGTTATTGCAAGGAATAACAAATTCTTCTAAAAAGGAATAGGTGTTTCTTTTGTTATTTTCATTAAGTGTGCATTTATGTAAGTATTTATTATTATAAATATTGAACAATTCCTTTTGTATCAACTGTTTGAAATTTTAAAAGAAAATGCACGAAAATATAAATAGACGTGCAACTAGCTATTCCACAATATTATGTTTCTTCCTTTAGGTCCACGTCATTCGCAGAAAATCTGCACAAAACATATCTTGGGCTGTAACCATAGCAACGCTCATCTCAGCAACTTTGTGGTTAACGTACGGCATCCTCTTCAACGATATGTTCATTACCGTAAGTAGACTCGCTGAATCTTTAATTATTACTATCCGCTTCTTTCTTCTTCTTCTCCTTCATTTTCTTCTTCTTCTTCTCCTTCTTCTTCTTGTTCTTCTACTTCTACTTCTTCTTCTTCTTCTTCTTCTTCTTCTTCTTCTTCTTCTTCTTCTTCTTCTTCCTCTTCTTCCTTCAAATATGTTCATTTTAGACAAGTCGTCTTACCCATATTTTGGCATTAAAATTCCGAAGGCAATGTCCAGATTATTTACACTTAGTCTGCTCTTCCAAATAATTGTTAGCCGACGTGCAAACTTAATGCCAGTACTAAAATCAAACCACGTGCATCTCTTGAAGGCTCAAGTCAAGTTTAAATATGGCTCACACTGACAAAGCTCAAAAGGTCAGTGAACTTTCCATGAAAAACACTGTTTTACTATGATTTTGTTGTACACTCAATAACTTTATATAGCTTTGAGATATGATTGCTTGATTCATACCAGAGGAACGTCTCTTGAATACTCAAGTCAAGTTTGAAATTAGTCAAATTAGACCAACTTACATGTATAGGTTGAAGGTCTGAATGAACTTTGCATGAATAGTACTACAAGGTCAGAGATCAAAAGTTCAATGAATTTTGCACGAAATGATCTGTATTTGCAATAATTTTTCACGCCTTTGAGGTGAGATGTCTCTTAAAAGCTTAGGTCATTGTTGGACTATGTACGACAGTGTTCAAAATTTGACCACCATTTGACTGACAAAAGTGTGTAAAAATATTTAAGGGGGAAATGCATTTTAAAACATAAATATGTGTCTGTTCTAAGGTAAAAATAAATGTATTTTCAGTTTTTGAAACTTAGAACCCTGTATCTTTAACATTTTTTGAGGAAAAATCTGATTTATGATCATTTTTGGCCAAAAAAAGCCATTTTGGCGTGACAAAATTTTCACCACCAACTTTGAAATGATTGTAGAATTCACAAAAAAAATATATATTACATTTCTTTGTTTAATTATTTAATTTAGCATAGTATTTCCAGTGAGACTGCATTTGCTATAATTTACTGCATATTTTACATGTGGTAACCCATAGAAATTACCTTGTGCTGTGACAAATAATACTCCAAAAAGGTCCCTTTTCAGAGTAGTGCGTCTTTTGAACCACAATAACATCTGAAAGGGAAAGGTTCGAGGGCTGAATTTCCCCTCATTTTATGCAGAACTTAATCAGCTATACGCTCATTATAATTGTATTTTACTTACAAATAAATAGACAGGAGAAAATGAAAAAAACAAAAAATCAGGACATTTCTCAAAAAAAAATATTTTGGGAAAACCAATCAAGCTACAGGCCTGAAAATCTTATCAATTATGCCCCTTATATTTCTCCATAAGTGATTTGATTTCTGATATAGTAGCCTGCATAGTTTTTTCAAAATATATATATCTGTTTAGAAGGGATATAACAAATTTTCAACCAAAAAATAAATATGCAATAGACCATTTGCATAATATATTCAAATTTAGACCGATGTTTTCTCTTTTGAAACATAGTGAAGAGTTATTTTCCTCACCTGTTCTAAATGAATACATTTTCAATACCAAAATTTAATTTGCATACATTAGTTGTTTTCTCTTTTGAAACATAGTGAAGAGTTATTTTCCTCACCTGTTCCAAATGAATGCATTTTCAATACCAAAACTTAATTTGCATACATTAGTTGTTGCTAGGTCTGGCAAGCCTCCAGCAAGCTATCAGGTTCTTAAGAGCATCCTGGTCAGACAGAATAGTATGCATACAATTTGCATTTACTATGAAATAAGTCTAAAGGTAAAATATGCCCAAGTCTGTTTTCCCGACATTTAGATCAACTTGTCTTTATATTGATAAGGAAACTATTATCTTCAGTCAACTGCTTTCAGCAATACTAGATTCTTGATTCAAGGCGGAGTGAGTGTCTCCGGAGGTAAAATAAGTCGTAGAGTGGGTGTACTTTAGAGGTCCAAAAATTGCCTGGTCTGGAACTTAGACTACTATGCCCATTAGCTACACTGCAACATTTACACACCAACAAATTCTAAAATATCTAAAGAACGAAAGCATATTTTGCATTTCCGACTTCAGAAATGAATTCAGCACAAAATTTCAGTCTAGAAAACATATTTTTCGTTACGAGATCACAAAGTTCGTATTTTTGGTATTTTGGCAGTCAAATGGTGGTAGAACCTTGAACCTTGTCGTACTTACTCTGAATATAGGTAAAAGGTGAATGTTTGAGATAGTATTAACAGCATTCCTAGAAAGGTTGTCTCGTTCTCCATGGATAAGGTATATTACGTGCATGTAATATTATCATTATTGCTTAATTTTAACTGCCTCGACAAGTTTACTCCCTGAATTGCTGTTTGAAGAAAGCCTGAAATGGCGTAATTTTACATGTGTTCTGACTAATAATCTCAGACTCAGGCGAAACAATTCATGGTGTTTGCCTGTTTTCACCGTTGTTGTATTACAGAATATTAAAGGCATCGTATAATAATACTTTGATTTTCAAAAAAAAAAAAGCGAGATACCTGATTCCCCATGCTACCAGTGTCTTTGAAGAGGTCTAAAAATGAACCCCTGAAAAAATTACAGTTCAAAATGATCATAAAATCTTTACAGAGAATACACAGTACTGGTTGATGATGGAAAATCTTTCATCAAAATTTCACATTTCATTAGTTTCCAGGTGAGAGTAAATTACATTTGCATTATGATGTGGGACTAATTTGCTTCATACGCAATAAAAAGTTGAGGGATTGGCAGTTTGAATATCCGACTGAGTCAACTC
This sequence comes from Eucidaris tribuloides, assembly GCA_001188425.1. Lineage (NCBI taxonomy): Eukaryota > Metazoa > Echinodermata > Echinoidea > Cidaroida > Cidaridae > Eucidaris > Eucidaris tribuloides. The sequence continues at coordinate 60,872 of JZLH01S0621916.1, read as the reverse complement.
AGTTGCTGCAGTGTGAATGTCATAGTCCCACATATTGATTTGTGTGTTAGTACTTTGTCAGCAGTGGGGATTTGTGTAGCAGATTTGTCAAAAACGAAGCATTCTGTTGTTTTCAACAACTCTCTCCGTACTATAGTGACATTTTTAGAATACCATCTGCTCACAGAAGGTTTGAAAGCAGCTGATATCAAAATGATGTTGTTCTGCAAGTAATCAACCAGTACTGTGTATTCTCTTTAAGGAAGTAAAAATCAGTGAGAGACCATATTGCAGTTTTCCCCATAGACTATCGTGTTGCAGAATTTTAATCGGCCAAGAATAATTCATGTGCCAATTTTTATCCGTACATATTTTACAAGTGACAGCATCACTGTCTGATAGTTTTTGGTTCTATTATTATTGTCTCCATTACAATCTACTGTCAAAATTTACCAATATTTTCTCAAACAGGTTCTGCAAATGTTAACAGGGTGTCCATGAAAGATATGCTATCATGTAAGATCCTAATTTCTTCACCATTATCGGCAAAATGTCAGTAATTTTTATTTCGTTGGGTAGAACATTCTTTTTCCAATAAAATGATACCAAGATCATTGATTTTGAGTAAGGCGTTTTGATTCTAGGACTATTTTTCGAAGGCAATGCAATTTCCCAAATTTGCCAATTTTTCAACCGCGGCGGTCATTGGAACGCCGAGATATTCTGGCGTCTCAGCTTGCTATACCGGACAAACCGCAATGACAAAGGGCCGGAATGCCCTCGCTTTCATAAGGAAGACGATGCGAGGTATTGTCTCCATTGTCATCTCGGTTTGTTCGGTATGGTTGGCCGAGATGCCAGAATATCTCGGCGTTCCGATGACCGCCGCTATTGAAAAATTGGCAAATTTGGAAATTGCATTGCCTCCGAAAAATGGCCCTAGAATCAAAACGCCTCACTCGAAATCAATGATCTTGGTATCATTTTATTGGAAAAAGAATGTTCTAATCAACGAAATAAAACTTAATGACATTTTGCCGATAATGGTGAAGAAATTAGCGATCATACTCGTAGCATTCTTTCTGGGCCACCCTGTATAGTGTCTTTAAATCCCAGTCCAAGATTCTATGTATGTATAGAACTATTGTTCTTTTACTATAATATCTTTGTAATTTGTATCATTTTAGATAGAAATACTGAAATGAGAACACGGTTTATCCAATTTATATAAAACGAGCACAGTTTTATTTTTAACCACGCATTTTCTCCTTTCTTTGATTCACACTGTACAGCTTCCCAATGTCCCCGGCATACTAAGCAGCCTCTCCAGATTAATGTTGCTATGGAAATTCAACAATCGTAACAATGATTCCATAATTGAAATGACGCAAGCATGACGTCCAGCCGTGAATCCTTAAAGTCGGTGAGTATACTGATGTGTACTTATTACGAGAATTTATTCAAAGACAGTTTTCTTTGAAATATCAAGTTATTTGCCATTTGTGTTGAGTGCAATCAGTAGTACCAAATTCTTTGACGGGATACAAGCGAAATCATCCGTGTATCTCATCCATTCGGGTACACGGGAATCCTGCGAAAGGTGGTTCGGAATTACTAATTTCGGTCGGGTCTAGCTAAATAGCTATTCAATGCCCTCAAGTTTATCAAGTTTATGTATTTGAAACCCAAATCAATGTTATTTTTTTTTCAAACAAACACGTACCCTACCCCTGGTTACGCGTCCGATCTTATCCGTAAAGCCGATTGCTGACGCACCATGCACGAGGCTCCAAAGAAATAATTACTTTGTCAGATTCATGTCATGATTTGCAAACCATGGCGGAAGCTCAGTATGTAAAACAGAACTCTTCATGTAATTGATATCTTAATTCATTTACCTCTCACGAAACATCGAGAACACAACGTTAAGGTTCAAGTGAGGTTCTTTTTTTAATCGAACTAATATTCCAATATCTACCATACCCTTTATTTTTGGTGGTGGTGGGACTCCTGCATGCCATGCCATGAAAATTATATTTTGCGAGAATTGTTGTTTTGTTGTTTTTTTAAATCAATTTTTTTTAGTCGTATCCAACGTGGTACCATAATAGGAATTAGTGTTTGATTTGTTCCCTTCAAATACATTATTTCTAAACATTAACATGAAAAGGGAAACCAATTCATGAAGCTATAGACCTAACGTTTTCATTTTTCCTCAGACTAAGCCAGTATAGTTAAGCATATATCTCGGGAACTTACGCGCTATACGAAATACAGGTTTCAGCCCGATAGACCGAGGGTCCTAGACATGTAGACCGAAGACATTGGGTGATTTCAAGTTCGGTGTTGGTGTGGTTGTTGGTGTTTAGGAAACAAAATCGTCTGCTAAACCGAGCTCTAACACCGAGCTCGGTTTAAGCAGACGATACCGATTGCACTATCGATTGCACAACACCGAGTGACGTCACGCCCGATTCATGGTGTTGGCTGAAAGTAACGCCGATGGCCGAAATTTTTGGACTAATGTTACGAAAATGACACCAAATCAATACTGCCAGCCAAAAAACTTGTATGAATCTGAAAGGCAAGTTACTTTTCTCTATTCGTGTATAGAAGTTTAATATCAATTTGGCGAATAATGTAAGTTTTTAAGGGGAAAAGGTTCTTTCAGCGGTTTCCGTCGCACAGCGAAGCTTTCTCCATAGCCAACACACACGAGCATGTCAGCTCTGCCACTCACAAGGCCAACACCAACACCAATACCGAACTTGAAATCACGAATTTCCTAAATTAGTGTTGATGAAAAATTACACGTCGTAAATCACAAACACCAACCATGGTACTCGGTTCAGCAGACGATATTCAACACCAACTTCAGGAAGTACGTCATAATTTTCGAGGTCAACCCGACACCAAGCCTGACTTCAAGTACGGTCTTATAGCCGGTGTTAGTGTTCTTACAACACCAACACCAAATTTCAACACCTAACTTGAAATCACCCATTATAGTTTGTGCGTCTGTCAATCTGCCGAAGTTTGTTTTATTTGTGCAAGTTGAAGTAGAATGAAGGAAGAGACTACCACTGTTTACATTTTCAAGCCTATTCGTGAAATATGCCAACCATTGGTTCCATACTAATCATCGGTCTATCGGACCCTCGATCTATCCTTCATAATACCTGACTATGTCCTAATTTGATATGATTCTTCAGTGGTGTAAAAATCTCTTGAAAGTTGACGTATCAATATCAAAACAATGCGAGCAAATACAGATTATGAATTTATTCATTCAGACTACGTCCAACATCCAATATGTCTTCAACCCTGCAGATTGTTGCACTGGAACCGCGTAGCACCTGCATGACAGCAGAATTACGTTAGTTTTTCATTTGTTGTTGTTGTTAAAGCTTTATAGTTAATATATAAACTGATTTTTTAACATGTGAGGTTCTTTATCGATTGACTTCCAGATTTTTTTTTATATTAACTGCAGGGACGTTGGCCTTTTGTCCCAGATTGTTGAAAACAACACTCGGGGTCACAATGACCAAAGTTTGCAGTGGTGATTGTGGAGTTTGACGGGAACGAATTTGAGCCCGGTGTGGTTATGGCTGATGGTGCAAATAATATGACCGGCAAAAAAGGGGTCATCATCATGAAAGCAGGCTGTGAAAAAACAAATGCTATGCAGATGGTTCAGAATTATTTCTGGTGCTGCGACCCTCTCAAAAGCTAGTATTGTGGAACTTCAGTTGAAAAAAACTGTCAAACTTTGATATCTGAGCTACATAATAGTGCTTAAATGGACAAATCCCAGCATACAAAAGTTTGGAAAGTTATGCTGCCACTAGCATGGCATGCACAAATAAACATTTAGTGCTCAGGCTGAGTATAAATTAGTCAGACCTATTATAACACAGTAGTCTATGGGAGGAAATATACAAGGTCAGGAGAAGGTCACACTGGACACTGTAAATTTTCACCCTTTAAAGCACTAAATCAGTACTTTGAAGTATGACGGCTTCATTTTAAACCTTATATCAAAGACACTTAGAGCATGGAGGATTATGTAGCTTATAGATTTTCTTTTTTTTTTACCACGGCAATTGTTAGTTTGTGTCTTTAAAGAGTGACAATTACACCGAGAAAATTTACCGTCAGATTTTCCCTGGTAGTCTATTTTGCGGGTAAATTTATAAAAAAAAATTACCAGGAATGTTGCGATTGCGCTCACCGTGTCATTACTCTGGTAAAAAAAAATCCCAAGCACATGGGTAAAATTAACCAAAACCCGTGTAATATTACCTGGTATACCGACTGACTATACGCGGTCACCCTGTGTACCAGAAATACAATTAAAAAATCCCTTAATTGTGTAAAAAGTGAACTTTTCACTCTTTGTTTAGATATGGAAGCAATGGGTAAATACTTTGAGATGTTGATCGTTTTTACTCTACATGTATAATACGTGGAATATGAGTTAATCATTAATTCAGTAATATACTGAAGTGGCGAGTAATATAATATGATTGTCTGAAATCAACGGAGTAATACGAGGAAAATAGCCTTAAACTAGCGCAAAGGTTGTTGTCCGGCGTTAGGACATTAGCCTTTTCAGCCAATTTTGTAACCTCCTAAATATGACCTGTTTTTAATTTAGACATTCCTTATATTGATCTGTACCAGAAATTAATATCTATCCTACACAGACAATCTTCATTCACTCTTTAGTTTTATCAATTCATATCGGATAAAAGCAAACACTTTATTGCCTACGATTTACAGACTAATCGGGCAGTGACATAAATTTTCGACTTCAAAGGAGTTTGTTAACCTTCATTCGGGCATGCAACAATTTTACACACGTTTGTTTTTTTTATGATATCGTGCTCGATATTTTTATTGCTCTATAAGTAATTGTAGTTTTGTGTAATGTAGCGGCACATAAAATGTGAAAAAGATACGTTAAGACACTAGTTTGAATCAGTCTTCTGTAATATTGTTCAAGTTTCATTGATACTAAATGCATTATTAATAATTATTCAATCAATATTTTATTTTCTATAAAGGGTTTAAAAAACGTATTGATATTTGCAATGAAGGAAAAAATGTGTCAAGTTGTAAGGCTTTTAAAAATGATTCGGGGACACTCTCACATGCACCTCACAATATGATATTGAGATGAAAAAAAAATGAAATTACATAAATGATACGCAACAATAATTCCGCAATCATACGCAATTTAATAGTATATTAATTTTCCTGTGAAAATCTGCCTCGGATGATCTAGTTACAAAAAATATTCTTCTTATTAGTTTGCCCAATTTTCTTTACAATTTCACTGATTATTTGTTTGTTTGTTTTATATGACGTTATAGTCTTTGATCTTGTTTTTTTTTTTTTTTGCTTCACCTGACTACAAGACTCGTTTTTATTTTGTTTTTCTTTTGAAAAGCGTTTTACTAATCGTCGAATAAAATTCGTTTGATTGAACTAAACGATTATTTTCTTTGTATTATATCTTTCAGATATGCTGTATTTACAAAACTAACCTCTTCATCATGTACCATAACCAGTGTTTATCAACGGATCGCCAGTTTATAGCTTTTATTTTTGCCAAATGCAAATCATTTGGCACGTGACTAGTTTAGATATTATCAAGTGAAATATTTAAGATGTAATCTGTGGTATCACATACAGTCCCCCATACGCACAGAGAATAGTCTTATGAAGCTATTTACTGTATTTTTTACATTTGAATTCATAAATACACATAAATTGATGTCTACAACTGTGTAAATGTATCTGATATAATGTATTGGTATTGTTTTGTACCATTCCTTTGTCATTGTACACTCTTAGAAAAAAAGGTGCAGATTTGAACCTCTCCTTGTCCCGTATTTGGAACCTTTTAGGGTTCTCAAAAGAAGCAGAAAAGGGTTCTAAATGGATCTTTAGAACCATTTTTGATTCTACAAGGAATCATTTGGGGTTCTTGATGGTATATAGAACCCTATACAAAAATAGTAGGGTTCTTTATAATATCGAGAACCCCTAAGGTTGTAAAAAGAACCCTAAAGGGTTCCTTGTAGAACTAAAGAGGGTTCTGAGAACCATTTAGAACCCTTTTCTGCTTCTTTGAAAAACCTTAAAAGGTTCTAAATACGGGACAAGGAGAGGTTCTAATCAGCACCTTTTTTTTCTAAGAGTGTAGATTTGCGTTATGTCCTATTTTACTCGTTTTGTTTGCGTCTTAAGCTTTTTGTTTGTTTTTGTCAAGCGAACGCTAGTCCTCGTTTTCGGTGTCAGTGCAATAAATAAAACAAACACTATTACAAACGAACCAAATCATTCACATGTTGTAGTTTGTCGCGCGTACTGTCAATACTAATGTATATTTGGATGTCTGAACCATCTCAATGCTACGTGAGTGTCGATGCGTATACGATTCCATTCCCATGCCTCCATGTGAAATAATGATAATTATGATTGGTTAATTAGGTCATTATTACCAATATTAATGAGGAACATTCAGTGTGAACTTTGTCCGCCTATAATGTTTGTTAAGGTCAGTCCACAGTCCTTATCGGGGGAATTTCTGACAAGCCGTGTCAATAGAGTAATGTCTTCCACTCCCCTTAAAAGTTTAATAAACTTTACGCCTTATTTTATCTCGAAGGTTATTGACATACAAATGTCAAATATGCTTTAAAAGAAGTTCTCCTAATGATGTCTTCTGCTTCAAATTTGCACCAGTTTGTAGTATGCTTTTGTAGATGTTTTGCAAGTGTTTGGGTTTGTTTGTTTGGTTTCCCTTTTCTTCTCTTCCTTTCTCTTGCAGTTCGGGACAAAAGTTCACTCGACATATCTCCTAAAGCCCCTTGCTACTGTATACAGTGCGTCCCAGAAAAAAACAGAACCCCGAAACAAAAGCTTATTGTGCGAAAGCATTGGGGCGTATGATTGAAAAAATAATGTTCAAAATAAAATTTGACTTATGCTCTTTCAAATGATACATTAAGCAAACTTATTCATGCATGCATCTCTGAGTACCACGACTTCGAAAATTTAATGTCAAATACAATTGGCTACACTTAATGGCTTTGATACTATGCACATCAGGAAAAGAAAGAGATGGACACATCTTAGTCACAGTGTCAAAGCCACCAAGTGTAGCAAATGGTTTTTGACATTACATTTTCAAAGTCTTGGTACTTAGAGATGCATGAATAAATAAGTTTGCTTAATGTACCATTTGAAAGAACATAACTTCAAGTTAACTTTGGACATGTGTTTGTAATAATACGTGCCATTAATTCCGCACAATAAGCCTTTGTTTTAGGGTTCTGCTTTTTTCTGGGACGCACTGTATATCCATCCTTTTCTTAATCTATAGTACTTATCCTTTTACCTGAGACTCGCACTTTTCTTTTCCTATCACAGTAAATATTGAGTTCTGGATTTGCAAATCCATTATTTCCCTTCATTTTCAATACCAAATGGTAGTTTAGTACTTACAAATGGTGTGTTGAAATTTTCAGATCCATACGTCATAAACTTGTTGTTTTATGAGAAAAACTAATAACGATATGTTACCAGAATATTGTTCTTTCCGCGAGTTTAAATTTTGCTCAAATTGCGAATCGTGGTTATGTGTACGTTCGCATGACCAGCGGAGCAAACTCATTGGTTAAACGGCTAAACTCCGCGCGACCTTCGGCTAACGGCTGATCGGACAATTTTGGAATGGCCCGTGCACGTTAACGTCACACTGTAAATTTTGAAGTTTAAATGTCTAGATTTTCACCAAAACTACGTATTCTACCCAAAGGTTCCATGACAGATGTTTATTTATACCAATCTTCACATTGTGAACGATTTGAGCTGATTTCAGTCATTTAGCCGTTTTCTGACGTGCAAATCCCGTACTCTGTCTTTAAAGGCAGGGAATATCATTTGCATCAATCGAGGAGTATTCAAAAAACATTACTCGTGCCCTTAGTCTATTCATGAAAGACGTGTCTGTCAAATCTGAAGATCAGTAATTACCTAGAATTTGAAAACAAATGCACCTAAAAGTAATTGTCAGCGTGGAGGTCTCTTTCTACCTCCATGCTTTCAGTTAGACTCCTCTAAAGAATACTGAATAGTAGTAGTATTTCAATAATCATGTTTTGGTTTCTGAATAATAATCTGCATGAGACTTATGCATTCAATGTGTCATGTTCATGAATACATATGGTATACGCATTTGTGAACTGTAAATAAATTTAACATATCATATACAATATGAACACACATGCAGTGTAAGGTTCTGAAAGAAGACTAGTAGACTAGTAGATTTTTTTTTCTCCATGCATGAGACAATAATTCAAATCACATTCTAAAAGTCATTATAATTCACACTAAAATTGAGCTTTTAGTTCCTATATTTTGCCAAAGGTTCTTTAATGGTATTTTCTTCTATATGCCAGTGTATTTACATAATGTGAATTTTATAGGCGTGTCAAAGAGACGCTTGGAATTTAAAATATAAGTGAAAGTCGTACCTGTAACAATATGTACTCTTATTCTTCATTAAAGGCAGCGTATAGTTTTGGTAAATGGTGATTTTTTTTTTAATTGTGTGTTAAAGACAAACATTTAACATATATTCATGCCCTCTTCCATTTTTTAGAAATTGATGAAAAAAAAAATTGGTGGTCCCGAACTTGTTTACCAATGGAAATATTATATACAGCATGTCCCCCTCCCCCCCCCCCAAAAAAAAAGTTTCCCTGATAGACTGGTAAATTAAATCCAAAATCAAGTATCATTCTATATTTAGTGTTCAGATTTAGAAAGCCCATTTTATTTTCTAACTTTTGTGAAAATTTCATTGGTCTCGCTTCATTGGTTTTGAATACACAGTCTACTATGTAACAGCAGTGCTTTTCAGCCCATTCCAAGTTTGCAGTGCTACATCATTTGATCAACCTGATTGTAAATTAGGTGGAAGGACGTGCAGGAGAACAATAAAAGTTTACAGGGTGGACATGGAAAGACAAACCATAAGTGGAACACACTCTGTAAAAGCAAACATGACCAGTGGAACAGGACTTTAGTTATAGTTTTCATTTTAAAAAGTAAATGAACAGTCGTTGAGATGATTTAAGTGAAGCATGGAATAAGGTATAATATATTTGTGATGTGTCTTTCTTTTTATCAATATTGGAATTGGCTGGAAAGCATTGTTGTTACATAAGAGCCTGTGAATTCAAAAACAATGAAGCGAGACCTTTGAAATTTTTACAGGAATTACAAAATTAAGTGTGCTTTCTAAATATGTAAACTTGATTGAGTATAAAACTCGACTGTGTTAATAATTCTGTGGACTACGAGAGGGACTTTTTTCTGGGACACGTTGTATAGTGTTATCTGTTGTCGGATAATTAAAAACAACCACAATGATTTATGCCATTGTAAACAATTTTTAGTGGGTTTGATATTGTTTTCTGCGTATGACAATACCATACTTTGTGACAGATTGATGACAAATTTGTCTGCCCGACCAAAACTTGGTTGTAAGTCGGGCAAAATATACTGTGATAAGTTTACCTTTATTTAATCATTGTAAGTCAAGAATCTACTTATTCTGCAAAATCATAATGTCACCACAATTTCACAGATTATTATCAATACACTCAGTAATCAGATAAGTGGAAGACGATCCCTATAGATTAAAATGTATAATTATCAGTACCCAAATATGAGCGCTTATCTACATGTAGGCTGTAAAGAGTCGATACGAGATAAGCACAATGTCCACTGTATATCAAACCAAGGTACGTGACGTAACGTCGGGGTAAACGAACATTTTGACAGTTCTTTGACCCAAGATTTGGAATTGTTGCCATCATTTGACTCGTGCTGTCACAGTACAATTCGTGTTGTTATTTAGCTTTGTTTTGTGGGAGAGCAAATATCGTGAAGACTTAATTCTCCGACTCTGAATAGATACTTTATTTGTTTTTTTTTTCAAGTCCCTGGTCCTTGATGTCGGTTAATGATCATCATCATCACGTAACTTACTGTCATTGTCGAGATAATGGTGCCAGAGAAACAATTGTGGAGAATTTAGTGATAATATTAAATCATTAGTGCTGAATACTTGTCAATTTAATGAAGGAAACAATCCACCTACAATCAGATTTGATATAATATATATTTATTAATATATTATATTATGAAAACAAGTGAATCAATGGTGTGATGTGAAGGTGTTTGCGAAAGCATACAGTCTAAAACTTTGAGTTTAAAGCACAAGTTTAGTTTCGGCGATTTTTTTTATTTGAAAGCTTTATGCCCAAAAGTCATATCACACCAATAACAAATTCTGAATGTCTTCCGTTTTTTTAAATTGATTAATGAAAAGTCTCGGGGGGGGGGGGGGTACCCCGGACGATTTTCGTACTATATCTTACAGTATAGCATCCAAAGCGTTAATAAGGTGTTAAGGTTATTTGAATTATACCTCAGTAGAAAGGTCAGAGTCTGATCTTTGATCTGATCGTGTGTGTGTGTGAGTGTGTGTGTATGTGTGTGTGTGTGTGTGTGTGTGTGTGTGTGTGTGTGTGTGTGTGTGTGTGTGTGTGTGTGCGCGCGCGCGCGCACGTGCGTGTGTAAATGTGGGTGGCTTTTTTGAGGGGGATAGGGTGGGGGTATTTCCCACCAAGTAATCGTCCCCCACCCCAGCTGATGTTATTATAGCCTGCAATGTATTTCCATGCAACAACGAACTGTCCCACCCGTGAGTGGCGCCGTGCTTGGTATAGCCTACTTATGATATATACAATCTTAAGTGTCAACATGGTAATATTAATATGAAAGTAAACAAAATATCTGATGATAATACTCTGAGTAGGATAAAGTGGCATAGTTTGTGCGTCTAAGGTCCAATGACACTGGACACCGCTAAAGTCAGTTAGACGTTAAGTTCAAGCGGTAATTTCGACCGTTTAAGATGGAGTATATTCAACTTTGTAATGTGGACGTGCCAACTTGCCACACTTCAGTGTAAGATGGAGAACATTTTGATGAAAGGGTGGTATAAAAAATGTATCTCTTCTTTAAATTTGTCACGTGTTTGTATTCGTTTACTGGCGCTACAATTACATTATTTCAAAAGGCACATTGATTGTGATTCCTTATGGTATTTCATTTATAACAGATTACATTTCCAAGATGAGTCATGTCTGAAACATATCAAATTTATAAAAGTTGGAAAAAAACGGTGATTTTTTTTTATTTCAGAATTTTCCAACTTTCCTTTGGCATACTATCGTTGCCTAATATATAAAACCATATTATATGAATAGAAACAAAACACTATATAGTAAATCTAGGCACCGTGATTTTTCCCATAATAGCTTCATTTTTGTTACTCGTTTAATTACCGCGTTTTGGAATAAAAACTAACGAGGTTTATCATGTTTCAGACATTGTCTTGTGTTTTTCCAATTTCTTTTGTGAAATTAAATCACTAATTGAAATTTCTTCTAGAAATGCAATTATGCAAACAATTGAATGTGCATAGGAATTGGAGTTAGACTTTAAATGGGTTCTTTAAACATGCTAAATCGTAAAATGTCTGGAGAAAAACGAGAATATTAGTTTTCTACTTTTGCAATTCTTTTTGGGATTACTGCGTAATGTACTTCCATATCATAGGAAAATAAAACCACCCTTGAAATAATCTTAATCACCTTGCCTTTTAAAACATTTTTTTTTGTATAAATAATTTAAATGAAAGCAAAGAAAAAAACACAAAAAAACAAATCCATTGATCTCCCCTGCAGTTGTTTCAAAACTTCAACTTGTATATAATCGCCTCTTTGCATATTCGTTCCCTAGCAGCGAAAGTCATTGATATTTATGTTCTACAATTTATTAGCGAGTTTTGCGTTGTTTGAAACAAAACAAAGACATTATTTCTTCATTACGACACATTACGTGTCAAACGATCATTTAACTTACCTCGTAACAGTTAATGAAACCAACATCTTTAATGTGATTATTTCATTTTTATTGTATCGAAGATTTATGTTCATGTTTGTATGGTTGGAATGCAAGTAGAAAGCAAATTTCCATTGGATTAATAAACTCTCACAATAACGTGCTGCATAATTAAAAACATAGGAAAAGGAAGAACGCAAACCACGCCCCTCCAGGGTAACGGTAAATCGTCACGTGACCGTAGCATCACGTGATCCAAGCTGTCAACATTTCTCGATCATGGATAACTTAGGACGGAGGTGTACAAACAAACCATCAACAATAATTCTACTTACGAGTTAATCATTCACTAAATTAATCTTTTACTCCAGGCATACTAAATAAAACAAGCGTCAAAATGGAATATTATTCCAGCTGTATACACCGACGAATCGGATTTAATTTGGTATTCATAACATTTCTTTCCTTCATCACAAAATCATGAAAATTGCGTCATAGTGTAGTCCATTGATTCTAAAGAAACCATAGTTTAGATTTTCTTATCAATCCCTATAATTTCGATATAAATATTACCGTATATACTCTGCATACACTTTTGTTGGTATTATATACATTCATTCATAAAAATAAGTTATCACTGGGTAAAATATATTGCCCCAAATTGGGTGGCGCAACTGTCGAAAAGTAAATGTCCGTACATCAATTCGTTGTCGACAGACATGTTGCACATCATTAACACATCATTTACATCAATATTCACAAACCAAAGAAGTTGCAATGTGCTGTGTTAAAATCATAAATACAAAATGCTATATGAATAAATTATTTTGTCTATCAGTAAATGACGGAAACATTTCCTAATTATATTCTCGTCCAAACTATTGCTTCAGTAAATGTTCGTTTTGGTATCAATGAGTGAATGCCGAAACTCAAATCAGTTGAAATACTCTGGGTGATTATAAACTCTAAACCGATTCAAACCAAAGTGACATCGTGAATTCGATTTCTCACACAGTGACAACGAAGTACAAGTACACTGCAATTATTTTTGTATGTGTAAATTTCGGAAAAAGTACAAATTGAACAAAGTCATTCTATAGCCATGGCATTGATTGTTTAAAGATGTTGATTGTTAGATAAAGAACTGTCGTACATTGATGTATTCATCCAGTTTTATTGAATCCTATTTGTTGCGATAGACATATTTAGACATTTATTGTGTGTATATAAATATATATGGTAAATCGCACATCAAGCACAATTTTAAGTCAAGTACAAATAAAAAAAAATATGTTCACTTAAAATTACATACTTTATACAAACTCAACCTACATGGGCATGTGGTGTCATACTGCTTTATAACAAACTGTTTTACAAATTCATTTATATCAACGACGACATAACTATTACTTTTAACGCTTTTGGTCGAGTTTTTTTAGTTAGTTAGCGAGACAAGATTTGCTCAGACCTTCGTCAAACCCGTATGGTATTCATAGCATCTCGTGTCTGTGGAATGTGCATGAAATAAATAAATGTTTACCAAATATTATAATCAATTGTACTGTATTTCTTTACTAAAAGCGATGTATATTACTCGTCAATATTAACGTATATACGAATTAATGTGTCATCTACCCTGCAATCCTGCATCCACATTTATCAACAACTGTAATCATAAAGCGTTTTGTTGAGATTTTTTTATCCCATGATATTACAAAACTTTTTGCATATTGTGGTAAATTGCAAGAACCATTTTAATTGCAAATACAATTTTCATTCATTTGTGAGTTTTACTAGGCCATCAATAGCTATGAGATAAAAGTAAACCTCAAAATTTTCTCCAGAACTCTAAGTTATAACTACTTAAATAGTACGGGGTCAAATATAAATATCGAAAAATCGCCATGAAATGTACATACCTGCTGCACACGAATAATAATTAGTAGAATAGGAAGTAACATTAACATTTTCAATCGTTTTACAATGTCATGTAAATCTCATAATACTGTTAAGTTATGTAAAGATTTGAATAAATAAACTCCATCATAATATATATCATAGATATATACTCATGAGTTGCACAAATTGTAAACATTTACATAAACGTCATCCAGTTTCATTAACTTATTTGTAAATAAAATGAAAAATAACTTAGAAAAGCACTGATGTAAATATTAAGGGAATCACCTAAAACGTATATTTACATGAACAAGAAGCATAATGAATTTGGTTGCTTTTTAAGTGTATTCTGGTATAGTAAGTAAGTTTCGTGTATAATCACAAGTGGATAATTCTGTTCCAGTTTGGCATGGACATTGAAGCGTCATGAGTCCTATCGGATAACTCAGCTCAAATATCGTAACGCATTACCAACTGACATATTAATCAAGGTTTGTTACTCATGTAATTTTTGTCAAATTCAAACATACAAAATTTCAAGTTAATTAAGTTTGCGATATTTGTTTATCGTTTTGTTGTTTTGCTTGTGTTTTGAAAATGTCTTCCACAAGAGTACAATGTTTACTAAAATACGGTACCCTCAAGCCCAACACATAATAAACAACATAAACGGTAATGTGAATCCCTGAAATGAATTTATCACTGAAACTGTGAATATCTAAAACGAAGTATTTTATATACTATACATCAATGTGCCATATACAAACGCTCTAATCAAGTGGCTTGTCCTATTCATGGCATTTTTGTTGATTAAGAGCTACGTAGATTTTAATTTTTTTTTACTAACTTCATTTGTTTAATTTGTAAAAGCTTGCCAGAAATGTGAAAATCACAATTCCTTCTGGTCAACTGCAATCATATACATTTTTATGCCTCGACATGAACTGACATGTTACCGAGTTATTGGATACAATGACGACTATTACAAAATTTTATTATCCGTTGACTATTAATCGTTGACAACTCAATTAAACAACACAACATATTTCCTTTCCTTGACAGAATGCGATATAAATACAATCTCTTATTCTAAATTATTTTACAAGCCGCGATCACCGGCTATCATCAGTTATCAATTTGCATCAGTATAGTGATAGTTGATATCAAAGTATCAGAATGTGAAACGAAATAATAAAAGGTCGATAAATTTAAAGTGTGTTCACAATTGCACGGTAACATTGTTATAAGCCTCAAGCCCATTTTATTTATTGCAAAGATAATTTTATTCTAAACACAACAAAAAAAGTAACTAACCCCCTTTTCAACATACCATAACCTTTTAACAAAACAAGTTTGTGCGAAATAATTTGGCAAGAGTGTTCCTACACTCATTGACTAACTTCTGTGAGAAAATGTGATTGGTCCGTTGGGTCATGCATGAATGAGCATGCATTAAAGGTGAAAATGCCACTTTTCAAAAGTCACATGAGTCATTTCTTATGCCAAAATAATGGTAAATAATGACTATTTTTTCCTTTATTTATAAAGTGTACTCATTCAACCATGTCATGGTTACAACCTCTTATGTTCGTACAACACGTAAAGATACATTTCGCTGAAAAAATTCGGATTTAAATTTTTTGCAGTAAACTGAATGGATTTTACAATTTCAAAATCGAGAAAGGGTGGAAATTTTAAATTGCGCTC
>JZLH01S0621916.1:32692-45243 GCA_001188425.1 Eucidaris tribuloides | reverse complement strand
AAAAAAAACTGTCCCATGTGACTTTTGAAAAGTGACTTTTTGCCTTTAATATGTGCTCACTCATGCATGACTTGACGGATCAACCACATTTTCTCACAGAATTTAGTCAATTAGTGCAGGAACATCCTTGCCAAATTATTGTGCTCAACGCCATTCTTTTTTAAAGTTATAGTATTTTGAAAAAGGGGGTAGTTACTTTTTTTGTTGTGTTTAGTTATTGTCAAGATGGACACTTAAACCGAATGGCTGGTGCAGCAAAAAACAAAATTCCATTTTAAATACTTCTAAAATGTCGTTTTGAAGTTGAACAAGTGTGTACTTACAGTCTCGTCAATTAGTGCGAACAAATGTTAAAATCTTTATGTACCTAGAAGATCATCGTGAATGGAAAAATATATAATAATAATTAATAAGAATACCAAGAAGAAGAAGAAGAAGAAGAAGACGAAGAAGAAGAAGAAAGGACCAAAAAGAAAAAGAACTGTAAGAAGAAGGAGAAAAAAGAAGAAGAAAGGAAGAAAGGTGACCTCTTATAATGCGCAGCCTTCTGTCAAGAAAAGACACTCTATGCATAATTTAAGGATAAATGGATAAATTAATGCAAGAAAAATTAACACAATTTACCAGACATACAAAACAATAAAAGCCATTAATATAAATCATCTACAGGATACAAATTTCAAAAATTATAAAGGTATGAAATGAAAAGTATTCATAAATAAATAACTATAGCAGAAACATAATTATAGCATCTATTCACAAGACAGAATTTCACCGCACGATTTTTTTTTTGGGGGGGGGGGGCATTGATTCATGCGGATCATACATCCTCGGAATATAATTAAAAACATGTAGCTCCTTAAAAATTGTTACTTCATGCACATGACAAAACTTTTTTTACGCTGAGATAATTCATGGATCCACACAGTTTCATTACTAGGGGTCATAGAAACGGCAATGAGTGGTACTCAAATTATCGACAAAAAATTCGTCAACTTGCAGTCGAAGATTTGAAAAATAAATTAACCATTGGGCTTTTTCAGATGTTGAGAAATCAAATCATTCTTACACCAGTGTTGGTACTTCTTTTGATATCTGAGCTACGTACTTAGTGCTTGAAGGGACAAAACCCTCCGACACCACAAAACTTGAGACAGTTGTGCTGTCAAAATAGGAAAATATGTACAGATAAAATCAGCACATGAATTAATGTCTTGGGGACAAACACAAATATATATAACACACCAGTCTATGAGGGAACCAGAATGGTTGCGTAATGATTTGTTTTTTCAATTTTAAGTGCACTTAATGATTGTTTTGAACTGCAGTTTTTCCGGGTTTCATATATCAGAGATACTAGCAGCATGAGTATCATGTAGCAAGATTGTTCTTTTAACTGGAAGCATTGTTTAATGATCTCAGTTAGCGTAAAAATAGAATTCAGTACAGATTAAAAGACGGGAAAACGATATCAAAATGGTTTATTATGGGTGGGAGAGACCAATTATAGCATTCTAAATTAACAATTAACAGAAAGGTATTGACTTCGTCAGTCAGCCATGTATCAGTTGTGTAAGGGTAATTACAGAAGAGATTTTTTTTTAAATACACGGATATTTTAAGACACTTTAACTTTATGGTATTTTCTCCGCATCCTTATAAATAGAGAGGGAATTTTCATTTTATTCTCGACGACTGCTGTTAAAGTTTAGGTCAATTTATCATTAAATTTCAAAGACAGTTATATATTTGTATATCATCTTGTAATAATTTCTACTATCAGATATACACAGCTTCAGAAAAAAAAACATGCTTTACTTTACTTTACTTAATTTTCTTTTTCTCACTGGGCTTTTTGTCGTATCCATTGAATTCCCAGCCCATGAGCTTGTCCAACCACGTCAGATGCGGCATGTAGTTCGACATCGGTTTCATATGATGGAGATCGTGTTTTCGAGGTCCGGCCATGAGATCGAAGGGGATGATCTTGGAGAGGGAGAAGGGGAACTCGAATCCGGCGTGGGCCTCGACGCTGATCCAGATGTTGAACATCTGAAAACCGAAATAGCTCAGCGTGTGGACCTTGAGAGCGATGGGTATGACGGCGGTCGTGAAGCCCACGTAGAACAGCTCCGCGGGATGGAGGTACTGCGTGACCCAGCAGAACGGGGAGTTGTACTGGTGGTGGACGGAGTGGATGTTCCGATAAGCCCATCGGTTGACGTGCATCCAGTAGTGCAGTACGCCGTATGCGAGATCAAAGATCCAGAGAGCTAGAGTCTGGTCCCAGAGAAACTGGGTGAGGAGGGGGGCCTCGTCGGGTAGCGGGAAGGGTGGCGAGTACATGTATTGGAGCACACCGATCGGGAGGATGAACAGAACGTGGTTCCACATAGTGAGGGTGAGCGTGCGGTAGATCTGGGGTACGGTGACGTTGATGTCCTCGTGGATCTTGTATTTGCGGAGCCAGGCCAGTGGCTTGACGCCAGTACAGATCGAGGACATGTAGGTGAGGTCAGAGGAGGAAGTATGTAGGAGACGGACATGGTCGACGGGAAAAACGCCGGCGAGCAGAGGTTTTCGTCGCCACGACGACGCGGCGAAGCCATTGGCCAGAATGGCTGTGCAGCGCCGATCTTGGTTGCCGTGGAGATATATTCGGAATTCCATCGCAACAGAGGAGAAATTATCCGCAAGGCCGATGTGTAGTTCCACCCGTAACGCAGACATGGCGATATTATTTCTGTTGATACATTGTTATATGATCCAGCGTTTAAATAAGCAAATCGCAATATTCAATAATTATTGAGGGCCGGACGATGGTGACGGTGGGATAACACCTGAACGGTTAAACTATCGATTCAAGTATTTCGGCAATGACCCGCAGCCCATCGAAAATCCTTCTAATTCTGCGCGCACATATGTTTAATATCCTCTTGCTTGGTAATGACTTCAACTTCGTATGCTTTTATCAGAGGCATAAATAAACGTCGGGACGCGAATTTTGCCCGCCGTCAATGTCTTATCAAAACCTTTCGCGTGGATTGGTCGATGTTATCGCCAAAAGAAGATTCGATTGAACTGCGGCGCGGGGTGATACGACGTGTGCGACTCATCATAACCTATAACCGTAAATTGAAACATATTCTCCAAAAATAATCATATTTAATCAGTTAAAATATCATCAACGTGTCATCAAAGTCAATTGCTTAAAAGGTGTCATGGTTTGAAATAGAATTATGAATGTTACAGGCAGACAGGAGGTTCATTATGTGAAT
The DNA here is from genome assembly GCA_001188425.1 of Eucidaris tribuloides. Taxonomy (NCBI): domain Eukaryota; kingdom Metazoa; phylum Echinodermata; class Echinoidea; order Cidaroida; family Cidaridae; genus Eucidaris; species Eucidaris tribuloides. The sequence continues at coordinate 41,965 of JZLH01S0621916.1, read as the reverse complement.
TGAAACAAACATGAAAGACAGTAGAATGTGAGAAAGTTTGTTCACCTTTTTCAGACAGAAGAAAAGTTCGTTGAACCAGTGGGGTGAGGGAGAAATAGGTCCATTACAAAGAGTTGTCGTATCTTACAGCTTTATCCGCCATGGACTTCGAATTCGACACGTAATTCTAATTAACCTGCTATTAATGTTTTCTGGAAGTGAGACAGAATGTGTGCCAGCGTTTCCAACCTTTCTAGTCACGCCACCCATCTAAAAATAATGATCTCTCGACACTTCTGGTTCCCATAGTCTCGCATTTATCACAGAATATTCGTTTTAAATAATGTTACTTACTATAGCACCTGTCAATTTGAGTGTAAAGACAAACAAACAGACACAAATAAGATTTGTGAGCAATTATGTGAGGACTGTTACAGGAGAACGCTTTTAGTAAAGTTTGTCGAACTCTGTGGTTCATTATAATGTGTCGCCAGATATATGCGATAATTATTCTTTATGTAGTTTTAGCTTTTGTAATTTTGCATTTCCAGAATTTTTTGGTCAGTATACGTACACTACCATTTCAGAAATAAAGATATTCGTAAATATTTTTGTAAAACATATTATCGGTGTCAGATTATAATGTGCAACTTTGTTGCCACATTTTCTTCAATTAATTTTCTCTCAGAACCTGGCTGAAAAGCAGTGTGTAGAACTCAACTTATAACATGGGTGTATTCGTGTATTCGGGGGTGGGGTCAGGAGGGCCGTACGCCCCCCCCTCCCAAAAAAAAGTTCACATGTTTTTCAAAGACATTGTTTTTTCGAGAGCTTTTTCTGAAAGACACAAATGAAAAGGTATTGATCAGGTACATTTTAATCCCATCTTGCTGGGGTTTTTTTCATCGTGAAAAGGTCCAAAAATTATGATGACGACGTACCCAGAAAAAATTCTGGATATTTCTTTGTGAAAGGTCCACAAATTTGTGAAAAATGTCCAAAAAAATATGATCACGATCCCCCCCCCCCGGAAAAAAAAGTCTGGATACACCCGTGTACAACACTCAGAGCAGATTACAACCGTGAATTGAGAAAACCTGTCACATGCATTCCATCCTGAATATCTCACTCAATAGCAAATACATAATTCTGCATGGTATATTTATTTAGAGTTAAATAAATACTTAAACTTAAAATACACTTGAAAATTTCAAGAATAAAACTAGCTCTCTCCACTAACTGAATGGAATTGAATTGAATTTATTGTCCACATTTGCATAAAAAACAGATATTTACAGTTTACAAGTATACGTGCAGTTGAAAAATACAATACAAAAATAAGACAAAACTAAACTAAACTAAACTAAACTACATGTGAACTAAACTAAACTAAACTAAACTAATCTAAACTAAACTAAACTAAACTGGACTACAATTAGAAAACTTAACAAATGAATGTAAATGTGGTGGAATAAAAAAAGGGTTTTTAAAAATCTTATAAACATGATCCCAGAAGAAGTAAGAATTAATAAGGTCTACAAAATGAACAGTAACAAGTCAAGCATTATTTACAACATTAATTATGCAAGGTACAATTAAGCAATTAATGAATGTGGTGTCTTGTGAATATCTACATCCCGGATCTACATATAAACGCACACATATCACTTAAGATACAATTGTGTTTATCAAATAATTTTTCAGTTTCTTCTTAAAAGTTTGTAAAGACTTGCAAGCTTTAATGTGGTTGAGGTAAATCATTCCATAATAATGGTCCCTTACAGACTAAGCTCATTCGTGAAGAGGATTTATGACCACACTCAACATGATAATCAAATTTAATCCGAGTATTATAATTGTGTATATTAACATTTTGCTGGAAAATAGAGTTAAAGGATTTAGGTAATAATTTGTTATAGTACGAAAACATAAAAATTCCTAGGTTGTAAGTGTATAATTCATAAAGTGGCAACATTTTTAATTTATGAAATAAGGGTTTGGAATGTGACAGCATGTTATTGTGAGATACTTATTCTAAACAATCCTTTTGTGTAATTTTGTGAATTCTTTCTAACAAATATTTATTGCACGATCCCCATATAGTAATACCATATATAAGTTGAGATAAGATTAGGGTATAATATAATATTAATAGAATATTGTTTGGTATGAATGAGCTTAGTCTGTTAAGGACACCAATATTTCTAGAAATTTGATTCGATATCTTATTAAAAATGACGTTTCTAACAACACCTTGTTGATGTCAAGGGTGATTTTGGGTTGTAAACTGATCGTAACTTTGTATTAATAAACTGTTGGAATTTTCAAATCAAATTACGGGAGTTTATTCTTTATCAAGTCTCACGGCAAGACTAAGTAGAGCTACCCTAACTGATTGAAGGCAATAACCATTTTAAGCATTTGATGTTGGCGGTTGAACATGTTTCATAAGCCTAATCACTTGAGGAAAACATCATTGGAGCCAAACCAAGATAAGTATATCTAAGTGTGAGTGTTTTGAGTGTTATTATTTTTTTTTAAGGACATGAGTGGATCTTCATCTCTTTGTATGAAAGACGTGGAGCGATTACGCAACAACTATAATTATGACGTGCTCATGAATACGTCTTTGTCGTCATGAAAAAAGTGTGAGTGCTATTTCAGGAAAATTATCTTGACACAATGCTGGTCAAGACCATAATGCTGCCGACATAATTGAGTATCTGAATATAAGAACGACCCAAGTCCACTTTGGACATTGGATTTTATTATCCCATATCAAACCAAAGATGACAACTCAATTTAACCAGATTTCTAGTACATAATTTGTAGATATCTAGTAATAATACACTAATGCTTTGGTTAACTAGAACTTTCATCTTTGATTTCATATGGGACAATAAAGACGGATTTCCAAAATGGACTTGGGTCATGTTTATATTCATATACTCAATTGTACTGAAAAATAATTGTTATATCTTACAATATTGATTCAAATCTTGGCTTATCAATCCATTCTTTTTAAGTACTTTTCAAAGTTGACGTTTATAACGCTGTTTCTTATTGAAGGGTGTTTACATATATCCGACCTATCAATAGTATTTAGACAAGAAATTATACACGTCCATTGAGAAACATACTCTTTATATGCACATAACGATGCCGCACTCCATTGTAAGAACACACATACTCATTCACCCACTTTTGCGATAGAGTTCAGTATAATCGGATATTCAATAAAATGGCTAAGATATTACATTGCAATAATCAAACAAAAATAGTATGTATGGCTACATGTACATCAAAGCTTCAATTTTATTGTTCCTGTCCTTCCATTGTGTAAACGAGAGTTTCAATATTGTATTTGATAATAAATGCATTCGGATACAAAAATGTATATACATTATGACACACGAGTAAATGAAAAAATAATTTACAATTTAGGTTGAGTGTGATGAAATGTTTTTTTGCGGTGGTAAAAATTGTGGTCAGTAATCTGACAAAGAAAAAAAATTAACATAGTGACTTCCATTTCTGCATATCAACATTTTAATGAAATGTTGCGTTGTTTACTGTCACTCCTTGAAAATGATGAAATGATTCTTTATTTATTTATGTATTTTTATATTTAATCATTTGTTTATCTACTTGTCTATTCATTTATTTATTTATCAATTATTTGTTTACTTATTTATTTCTTTATTTATTCATCTACTTAATTATTTATTTATTTATTCATTCATTCATTCATTTAGAGTTAATACAATACTCTTGGTGTGTGAGCTAACACTTGCAAGCAAAAACGGAGCACGTTTATACACGACCTTTAGCGAATTAACCTACCTTTATTATTGAAAGTTTGCCTTGCGTTGAGTTAATATTCGTGAACCTTTCGGCATATCCACACCCCATAATTGATATTACGAAACGTATAGTAAGGATGCCGTGATTTTAACGCGACCTTACCCATACACGTAATTTCTCTGACCCAATTCACGAAAGGTCGTGTTCGCTTTACTATTACACAGCAAAATCTTCCGTTTTAAAATTATCACCCTTAAAGTTAAACCGGACGATACCATGAATTAAACACCGGTGTTAAATTGTTGGTGCTATTTAACACATAATGTTATTTTTACGGTTTTGGGGATTATTTCCACACCCGTTGGTGCTATATGGTCAAACTTCTGGGTGTAATTCAACACCCGATGGTGTGGTTCTCTATTAACACCAGGGGTGGTGATTTTAACACCTACGTTTTTGCAGATCCACGAAAGGTGGGGGTAATTAATGACTCTCTAGGAAAATTTTGTGTTTTATGAAATACGCAGACTCTTCCCCTTTCAACTTGACATCGAATCATCACACTGGAGTATGACGTGTAATTTCATGTAAATCCATCAAAGTTTGAAGATGCATGGAGTCATGGACCATGAAAGTATTGGTGCAATTATACATGTATTGAATAATACATCGTGGACAAACCCCCCCCCCGCAAAGTTTCCAGGGTAGAAGGTTTTGAAGCACAAATCAGCACCGTTGTCTAGGGAGTCATGGATCTGTCTTTTTTTCTTGCTTGCTAGAGTATTTGAGGGGTATTTCTCTTGCTGACATACATTGAATATTGCATATTTTGAAGATAAAAAAATGCAGATACAAATAAGACGAGATGAAAACAAAGGGTATGCCGTCACTGGGATGACAAGACCTTGTATTTCAATTTTTGGCGAAAATGAGTTTCTTTCATAATCTCATAGAAAAAAGCACTTAAAATGTATTTTCAAACCCTCATATGCCCAACTGCAATAATGAGGCATCTGACTATTGACAGACGAAAGATGACTGCCTCCATTGGCTGTAATGGTAATGCAGCCATGTTTTTGGGCTCTCCTGAACATTCAACATGTTGAGATACGAGGTTTTGTCACCTCAGTGACGATACATACATATTGATACCATAAATGTTTTTTAAGTTTGTGATGATGTTAATTATTTCACGTTGATGCCATCCATGGTGCAAAACCCGACGGCACAAATTGTCGCCACCGTCACAGATTGTCGCCAGGCGACAATTTCTGTCGTGGCGACAATTCGTGCCGTAACACACGACTCACGAATCTGTACTGCTGGTTACATTGGCTGTGGTCACAGTTATATATCACATTTTAGTATTTAAATGGCATTTACACTACTGAAACATCCATCAGGAAAGTCAAACGTTACTCTTGGTGACAGAGCATTTTTGTATGCTGCCCCCAAACCATGGAACAATAGGCCTATTCCATTGTTTGTGAGACAATCACTTTCTGTAAATAAGTTAAAGAAAAAGTTAAGTACTCATTTGTTTATTGAAACTTAACATGAATTGTGTTTATACAAAAATAGTTATATTGTAATGCGCAGTAGAGTATATCATTATAGCATCTGCGTAATACAAATGTTGTTTGTTATTATTATTTACAGCATCAGCGTATAACCTATACAGTACTACGAATTATAGAAAAGTTTCAAATTACGTCCAATGGTTTATGTCAATGACAGAAGAGAATAAGTGCATCAAGACAGATCTTCAATAAACTATACGAGTTGTTGATGTGCACTGCAGTCCGTTCCAGTTTTTGAGTTGTGCCGTCCGTGACGCAAGAGGGCGATACACGTCTCCCGTCCCATACCAATTAAAACAAAAATGTTCGGTGAAGTTCATTTAATGTTTGTGAAGAAGTTGGTCCCCTTCGTCTTTTTCACTTTCTTCTTCATCCCCGTCACCATCCTCATAAGACTCTGCACTTTTCCCAGTGGCTAGCAGACGATCAGTTCCCGCGCTATGATGATGTTCGTCACCTATCTGGATCTTTTTACAGTTGACGCCACTGACGACGATCCTGACCAAAGGCGAGCCCGTCGAGTTGCCATGGTTACCGTTCTTCGACTGGATGCTTGGTTTCGTGTTCAGCTGATCTCCTGGAGATGAATTCTGACAAGCACATGTTTTCTGGTGCTGGGTAGACCCACTCGCTGAAGCTGGAGTAATAGGGTTGGTACCAACTGTTGAAGCAGTAGGCCTACCATCCGCTGGTGGAGAAACGGAACTGCGTGGACCACTTGCAGTCGGACCAGGTCCTACCGGCCCGGATTGCTGTTTAATCTCACCAGCTGTAGATGCGAAATCTTTGTCAACTTTATCATCTGGACTCTCGGAGAACAGCGCTGCTTCTAGTTCTTTCCCGTCTTTCACATTATCATCTGGACTCTCGGAGAACAGTGCGGCTTCTAATTCTTCCCATCTTTTATGCTAAGAGATTTATATCGTCGCCAATGTCCTTGTTTCTTTTTACTTTCATTCGTGAGCGGCACGGAAGGTCTGCGTGGTGCCGCGTTTTCAGGAAGTGTTGCGGAAGAGCGCCGGCGCTGAAATGTTTGCCCTTCAGTAGTGTACGCCCGAGCTGTGCCGCCCGGCCCCTCCCGGACTACCTTGGTCACTGATGATGCGGGATCTGTACTTCCTATCACAGTTGATCGTTCAATATTTCGCTCGTGGGTATCACAGGAGGTGTCATTCCACCCATCAATGGGACACGTGTCAAGTTTGTAAAGAGTATATTTCGGCAACTTTGGTGTTGATGCAGCAGAAGAAGATTCCGATAATGATACAAAACCAGAGGTAGTGCTGGATACGTCAGAACTTACTGGTCTCGAAGAGTGCTCTAACTTACTTCTGAGAATCCTGCAAATGAAAAACAAACATGTATTGCTTGGCTTTGAATTGTACTTCTTCCTGGAACCAATGGGACTCGAACAATTTACAAAAGTGGTTTAAAATTATAAAACGTTAATCTTAATGATGAATTTAGCCCGAATATCGAAATCAGAGGTCCTGGATTATGCGTTACTTTCACAAAAAAAGTGGGTGACGAAATGGGAAATAACATATTCATCAGGTAGGGTGTTTTGTGGATCATTTTTTTAATTGTTCGGTAATTTTTCCATTAGGATACGGATTCGTGCTAGTCTGTGAAATCTTTCTTACAAACATATACAGCTGTAGCCTATTGCCCATTTGAAGGAAGTGTATAGTTTGGAAAATGGTAGAAAAATAAAATATTAATTCATTCTTCTATTGTTTTCTAAAAACAAACGTATATTATCTATTAGGGCCATGAATATCACACATTCTGAAACGTTTCACTTTTAGAAATTGACAATGTTTACAAAGTAGGAAATGCACGTAGCGATTTTGGTCCCTAAACTGAAAAATCTCATATGTCATAATAAAAAATTCCAGTAGGTTTGATTGTTGAAGATTTCTTGCGTGACAGTGTCATACATTGTGAAATGTTACTGAAATATTTTTTTCTGATCGTCCCAAACCTATAATATGGCTTTAATATACCCAGGAGTGCAAATACAAGTACATCATATACCATGTGTAACCATGGATATTACAATAAGATATGCTCATGATTTTAAAACTACAGTTCTAAAATATAAACTGCGATAACAATAGAAAAACTGTATTGCATTACGCTTTGTAAACAAGTGTAAGAGAAATTTAAACCTGTCGCTACAAATCGAACAATATGTCGCAATGGTAGTTTTTGCGTTAATATACGTGAAATAGTCGAATTTGGTTGGAAAAGTCGATTTGGAAATTTTAATCCTCTAAATGACCACACATTTATCGATCATCTGTCCAAATTTGAAGGCCAGATGTAATTCAGAAGTATGATTTTTCTTGAAACTAACATGACTACGTGATTGCGGGAGTTTGGAAAATTTGCCGGAGAAACTAGGCCTCATGTAATAAACCCATGCTGTAAAACAACCGATTGTAATTTGACGATTATAAACTATCGGAAGATGAAATCTAGTTGAATAGAAGATGAAGATGTGTGATGTAATTGAACAAAATTCTAGATTAATCCAATAACAGCTTCTTTGCTATGCAGTTTTCATTCCACCTTCAATGCCCCGCACAGGAGCGCGCTCTTGACATGTGCACTGTCTTTGAAGTTTTCCCCTTTTCTGATAATGGCTTTTGTGACGGTCCAAACTTTTGCGCGGTGTTTTAAATAAGTTTACTCTATGTATCCTAGACAAATTAAACACCATTTTAAAAGCTGGGAGTCTTTACTTTAAGACTGTCTATGAAAAAAAATTGTTTTCTAACTTATGGTGCGCTTTGTGGTGGCAAATCAAATATATTTACTTTGCGTAAAATCCTGGGTTGGCCAGTCTTTCATCTATCTGTGGTGTCCCAGGTGTGCTGCCGGAAATTCTAGAGGCTGTAGAGAATGACAATATTACATTTTAGTTTTAAGAAATGACTCTCTTTAGGCATACACTGTATAGTATATACAAACGGCATAATATGAATTCCCGGTTCTGGTGTAGCTTTGAATAGCAGCAGAATAATCAGAGAAATATGAGAGTGAAAGTTTGAAAAAATGGAGAAATAATAGTGAAAATATGATTTTTTTTCAACATTACAAAAATCATTACAAAATTGACAATATTGAGAGCAACCTTCCATTTGTATTGAAAAGAATTTGCCCGATTTGTTCTCAAAATGTCAATGATGTTTTCTCTGATTATTCTTTTTCTATTTAAAGCAACTTGCTATGAACATCAAATATTAAGATTCACATTCAAATTTATTTCAATTCCAGATTTAAAAACAAAAACAAGCCGAGTAACAACCCCCTCCCCCCCCCCAAAAAAAAGTCGGGATGTTTTCTGGTTGCCTCTATTAAAATGTAACAATGTCTATATCAGTAAGTTTAATCATCACTAAATGTTCCATGTTAAAAGTAAGTTCTGGCAAAATATCACCTCTCTTTTATATTGCCATATTATCATCGTTCATTGAAATCAAGACATTGACAAAACCTCCAACTTACCCCGAGGTGAATCTGCCAATAGATGTCCTTCCACCTCTTTTATCTCAGAACGGAATCGACGACGGCTTCGACGAAAAAGAACGACGACGAATGCAAGCGAGAAGACGACGATGACAACCACCAGTAGGATCGCCAGAATTGCAATGATTGTTAGGTAAGGTATTCCTTGACTCGTCTCGTCCTTGGCAAGACTTGCCTCCTGCTCGAGATTTTCAGCTATATACGGAATGCCTGCAGCATCTGAGACAAAGAACGATAATATTATTTATTTATTTATTTATTTATCTATTTATTTATTTATTTATTTATTTATTTACTTACTTATTTATGTATGTATGCATGTATGTATGCATTTATTTATTTATTTATTCATTTATTCTATTTATTTATTTGTTTA
>JZLH01S0621916.1:19771-30022 GCA_001188425.1 Eucidaris tribuloides | reverse complement strand
AATCGATATCTTATTTAAAAATGAGTTTCTAACAACACCTTGTGATTGTCTAAGGGTGATTTTTGGGTTCGTAACTGATCGTAACTTTATATTATAAATCTTGTGTTGGAATTTTCAAAATCAAATTACGGTGAGGTTTTTATTATCTTTATCAAGTCTCACGGCAAGGACTAGTAGAGCTACCCTAACTTTGATCTGAAGGCTATAACCATTTTAAGCATTTGATGTTGCGGTGAACATGTTTCATAAGCCTAATCACTTGAGGAAACACATCATTGGAGCCAAACCAAGATAAGTATTATCTAATTTGTGAGTGTTTTGCAGTGTTATTTTTTTTTTTAAGGACTATGAAGTGGATCTTCATCTCTTTGTATGAAAGACGTGGAAGCGTATTACGCAACAACTATATTATGACGTGTCATGAATACGTCCTTTGTCGTCGAATGAAAAAAAGCTGTGAGTGCTATTTCAGGAAATTATCTTGACACAATGCTGCGTCAAGGACCATAATGCTTGCGACATAATGAGTATCTGAATCATAAGAACGACCCAAGTCACTTGGACATTGGATTTTTTATCTATCCCATATCAAACAAAGCATGACAACTCAATTTTAACCAGATTTCTAGTACATAATTTGTAGATATCAGTAATAGATACACTAATGCTTTGCGTTAACTAGAACTGTTCATCTTTGGTTTTTCATATGGGACAATAAAGACGGATTTCCAAAATGGACTTGGTTCATGTTTATATTTCATATACTCAATATGCCTACTGAAAAATAATTGTTTATCTTACAATATTTGGATCAAATCCATGGCTTATCAATCCATTCTTTTTTAAGTACTTTCAAAGTTGACGTTCTATAACGTTGTTTCTTATTGAAGGGGGTTTATTATATCCTGACTATCAATAGTTATTTAGACAAGAAATTATACACGCTTCATTTGAGAAAAACATACTCTTTATCATGCACATAACGATGCCGCACATCCATTGCTAACGATTAGAAACACACATACTCATTCACCACTTATTGCAATAGAGTAGCTTCAGTATATCGGATTCTCAATAAAATGGCTAAGCAATATTACATTGCAATAATCAAAAAAAAATGTATGGGTACATGTACATCAAAGCCTCAATATTTTTTGTTCCTGCCCTTTCCATTGTGTAAACGAGAGTTTAATATTGTATTTGATAATAAATGCATTCGGATTATAAAAAATATATATACATTATGACACACGAGTAAAATGAAGAAAATAATTTACAATTTGGTTGGTGTTGATCAAATGTTTTTTGCGGTGGTAAAATTATGCCGTCAGTAATCTGACAAAGAAAAAAAGATTTAACATAGTGATTCCATTCTGATATCACATATTTAATGAAATGGTTGCGTTGTTTACTGTCATCCTGAAAATGATTGAAATGCATTCTTTATTTATTTATGTTTTTTATTATTTATTTCATTTGCTTTATCTACTTGTTTATTCTTATTTATTTATCAATTATTGGTTTACTTATTTATTTTCTTTCTATTTATTCATCTACTTAATTATTTATTTATTTATTCATTTCATTCATTCATTTAGAGTTAATACAATCATTACTTGTGTGTGAGCTAAAACTTTGCAACAAAACGCACGTTTATACACGACCTTTAGCGAATTAACCTATCCTTTATTATTGAAAGGTTGCTTGCGTTGAGTTAATATTCGTGAACTTCAGGCATATTCCACACCCCATTAATTTGATTATTACGAAAGCGTATAGATAAGGCATTGCGTGGATTTTAACGCCGACTTACCATACAGCGTAATTTCAATATCACGAAAGTCGTCGTTCGCTTATTACTATATACACAGCAAAATCTTCCGTTTTAAAATTACACCTTAGCTGTTTAAAACTGGACGATATCCATGAGATTAAAACACCGCGTTGTAAATTGTCTGGTGCTATTTAACACACTAATGTTTTGTTATTTTTACCGTTTTGTGGATTATTTTTCACACGTGTTGCTATATGGTTCAAATTCTGGGTGATAATTCAATACCACCCGACTGTGTGGTTCTCTATTAACACCAGGGCTGGTGATTTAATACACTTACGTTTTTTGCAGATCCACGAAAGGTGGCGGTATTATATGACTCTCTAGGAAAATTTTGTTGTTTTATGAAATACGCAGACTCTTCCCTTTCAACTTGACATCGAATTCACTCACACTGGAGTTGACGTGTAATTTCATGTAAATCCATCAAATTTTTGAAGATGCATGAAGTCATGACTATGAACAGTATCATGGTAGCAATTATACATTGTATTGAATAACACATCGTGGACAACCCCCCCCCCCCCCCCCCCCTCCGCACAAATCAGCACGAATCAGCACCGTCTTGTCTTATGGAGTCATGTGATCTGTCTTTTTTTCTTGCTTGCCTAGAGTATTTGAGTCGTATTTTCTTCTTGCAGATATACATTGAATATTGCATATTTTGAAGATAAAAAAATGCAGATACAATATTTAAGACGAGATTGAAAACATAAGGCGATATGCCGTCACTGGATGACAAGACCCTTTGTCATTCAATTTTGGCGAAAATGAGTTTCTTTTCATAATTCTCATAGAAAAAAGCCTTTAAAATCGTATTTTCCAAACTCTCATATGCCCAACTGCACTAATTGAGGATTCTGACATATTGACAGACGAAGCTTGCTGCTCCATTGCGCTGTTAATTGGGTAATGCCAGCCATGTTTTGGCGCGCTTCTCCTGAACATTCAACATTTTTGAGTGATACGAGTTTTTGTCACACCAGCGACGATACATACATATTAGACTACATAAATGTTTTTTTTTTTAAGTTTTTTGTGATGCATGTTAATTATCTTCACGTTTGATGCCATCGCATGGTGCCAAAAACCGACGGCACAAATTGTCGCCACCGCTCACAGATTGATCGCCAGGCTGACAATTTCTGTCGTGGCGGACAATTCGTTGCCGTAACCCACACGACTCACGAATCCTGTACTGCTGGTTCATTGGCTGTGGTCACAATTTATATATCACATTAGTATTTAATGCATTTACACTAACTGAAACATCCATCAGGAAAGTCAAAACGTTACTCTTGGTGACAGAAGCATTATATTGTATGCTGCCCCCAAACCATGAACAATAGCCTATTTCCATTGTTTGTGAGGACAATCACTTTTCGTTGTAAATAGTTAAAGAAAAAGTTAAGTACTCATTTGTTTATTGAAACCTTAACATTGAATTGTTGTTTATACAAAAATATTATATTGTTTAATGCCGCAAGTAGAGATATATCATTATTAGCATTCTGTCGTAATACAAATGTTCTTTGCTTATTATTATTTACAGCATCAGCGATATAACGCTAATACAGTATTTCTACGAATTTATAGAAAAGTTTCAAAATTACGCTCAATGGTTTATGTCAATGACAGAAGAGATAAGTGCATCAAGACAGATCTTCAATAAACTATACGAGTTGTTGATGTGCCACCGCAGTCCGTTCCATTTTGAGTTGCTGCCTTCCGTGACGCATGAGGGGGGGGGGGCGCGAATTTTTAAAAAAAAAACCCCAACCGAGTCCATAACAATTTAAAGCCAAAAAATGTATAAGAAATATGTTCCCTTTTTTTTAGGTGAAGTTTTTCATTTAATGTTTTGTGAAGAAGTGGTCCCCTTGCGTCTTTTTCACTTTCTTACTCATCGCCCGTCACATCCTCATAAGGACTTCTGCACTATTTTTACCAGCTGGCTACGCAGACGAATTCCGCGTTCCCCGCTGCTATGGTGAGTTCGTCACTATCTGGATCTTTTTACACGTTGGGACGCCCATGACGACGATCCATGACCAAAGGGCGAGCTCGTTCGAGTTGCCCATGGTTAACGTTTTCTTCGAACTTGGTATGCTTCGGTTTCGTGTTCAGCTGATCTCCTGGAGTATGAATTCTGACAAGCACATTGTTTTTCTTGGTGCTGGGTAGACCCACTCGCTGAGCTGGCTAGTAATTAGGGTGCTACCCACTGTTGAGCAGAGGCCTACCATCGCTGTGGGAGAAACGGAAACTGCGTGGACACTTTGCAGTCGGACAGCCGTCCTACCGCCCTGCGGTATGCTGTTTAATCTCAACCCAGGCTGTAGATCGAAATCTTTGTCAACTTTATCATCTGGACTCTCGGAGCAACAGCGCTGCCTTCTAGTTCTTCCCGTCTGTTCACATTATCATTGGACTCTCGGAGAAACATGTGCGGCTTCTAATTCTTTCCCATCTTTTTATGCTTAAGAGATTTATTATCGTCGCCAATGTCCTTGTTTCTTTTTACTATTCATTCGTGAGCGGCACGGAAGGATCTGCGTGCCGTGCGCGTGTTTCAGGTAATTGTTGCGGAAGAGCGCCTCGCGCTGAAATGTTTGCCCTCAGTAGTAGTACGCCCGAGCTGCTGCCGCCCGCGCCCCTCGGACTACGCCTTGGGTCACTGATGATTGCGCGATCTGTACTTCTATCACAGTTTGCATCGTTCAATATTTCGCTCGTGGTTCACAGGAGGGTCATCCAACCATCAAATGCGCTGACACGTGTCAAGTTTGTAAAGGAGTATATTTCGGCAACTTTGTGTTGATGCAGCAGCGAAAAGATTCCGATAATTGATACACAAACAGAGGTAGCTGCTGCGATACGCTCAGAACTTACTGTCTTCGCAAGAGCTGTCTAACTTACTTCTGATAATCCTGCAAATGAAAAAACAAAAACATGTATTTGCTTGGCTTTGAATTGTACTTACTCTCCTGGAACAATAGTGACTTCAACAATTTTACAACAGTGGTTTAAATTATAAAACGTTAAATCTTAATGATGAATTTAGCTCCGAATATCGAAATCAGAGTCCTGGATTATGCTTTACTTTCACAAAAAAAAGTTGTGTGACGAAATCGAAAAACATATTCACATGGTAGGGTGTTGTGGGATCATTTTTTTAATTTTTCGGTATTTTTCCATTAGGATACGGATTTCGTGCCTACTGTCTGTTGAATATCTTCTTACAACATATAACCAAGCTGTAGCCTATTGCCCATTGAAGGAAGGTAAGTTGGAAAATGGTAGAAAAATAAAATATTAATTCATATCTTCTATTGTTTTCTAAAAAAACAAACGTATATTATCTATTAGCGGCCATGAATATCACACATTCTAGAAACGTTTCACTTTTAGAAATTGACAATGTTTACAAAGTAGGAAATGCCACGTAGCGATTTTGGTCCCTAAACTGAAAAATCTCAGTATGTCATAATAAAAAATTCCAGTAGGTTTGATTGTTGAATTGATTTCTTGCGTGACAGTGTCATACATTGTGAAATTGTTTACTGAAATATTTTTTTCTGATACCGTCCAAACCGATAATTTATGGCTTTATCATACCCAGGAGTTGAGCTGCAAATACCAAGCTACATCATATACCATGTGTAACCATGGATATTACAATTTAAGATATGCTTCATGCATTTAAACTACAGTTCTAAATATAAAACTGCAGCATAACAATAGGAAAAACTGTATTGCATTACGCTTTTTGTAACAAGTGTTAGAGAAATTTAAACTGTCGCTACAAATCGAACAATATTGTCGCAATGTAGTTTTTGCCGTTAATATACGCTGAAATAGTCGAATTTGGTTGGAAAAGTCGATTTTGGAAATTTTAACCTTCTAAATGACCACACATTTATCGTATCATCTGCTTCCAAATTTGAAGGCCACGATGTAATTCAGGAAGTATCGATTTTTCTTGAAACTAACATGACTACGTTATTGCGGGAGTTTGGGAAAAATTATGCCGCGAGAAACTTAGGGCCTCATGTATATAAACCCATTGCTGTAAAACAACCGATTGTAATTGACGATTTATAAACTATCCGAAGATGAAATCTAGTTGAATAGAAGATGAGAGATGTGTGATGTTAATTGAAACAAAAATTCTAGATAATCCAATAACAGCCTTCCTTTTGCTATGCAGTTTTCATTTCCACCTTCAATTGCCGCAACAGATGGATGCGCGCCTCTGCACATGTGCACTGTCTTGACAGTTTTCCCCTTTTTCTGATAATGGGCTTTTTGTGACGGTCCAAAACTTTTGCCGTGTTTTAAATAAGTTGTACTCTATGTATCCTAGACAATATTAAACACCATTTTTAAAAGCTGGGAAGTCTTTCTTTAAGACTGTCTATGAAAAAAAAATTGTTTTCTTAACTTATGGTGCGCTTCTGTGGCGTGGCAAATCCAAATATATTTACTTTGCGCTAAAATCCTGAGGTTGGCCAGTTCTATTCATCTATCTGTGGTGTTACCCAGGTGTCTGCCGGAAATTCTAGAGGGCTGTAGGAGAATGACATATATTACATTTATAGTTTTAAGAAATGACTCTCTTTAGGCATACACTCTATAGTATATACAAACGGCATATCATGAATTCCCGCGTTTCTGGGTGTAGCTTTTGAATCAGCAGCAAGAATAACTCAGAGAAAATATGAGAGTGAAAGTTTGGCGAAAAAATGGAGAAATAATTAGTGGCCAAAATATGATTTTTTTTCAACATTACAAAAATCATTACAAAATGACAATATTGAGAGCAACCTTCCATTTGCTATTGAAAAGAATTTGCCCGATTTGTTTCTCAAAATGTCAATGATGTTTTCTCTGATTATTCTTTTTTCTATTTTTAAAGCAACTTGCTATGAACATCAAATTATTAAGATTTCACATTTCATAATTTATTTCAATTTCCAGATTTAAAAAACAAAATAAACACAAGGCCGAGTAAGCAACCCCCTCCTCCCCTCCCCCCCCCGCCGCCAAAAAAAAGTTCGGGATGTTTTCTGGTTGCCTCTATTAAAATGTAACAATGTCTATATCAGTAAGGTTAAATCATCACTCAAATGTTCCATGTTAAAAGTATCAGTTCTGGCAAAATTAATCACCTCCTCTTTTATATTGCCATATTATCATCGTTCATTGAAAATCAAGGACATTTGACAAAACCTCCAATTACCCGAAGGTGAATCTGCCAATAGCATGTCCTTCCACCTCTTTTATCTTCAGAACGGAATCGACGACGGCTTCGACGAATAAAGAACGACGACGAATGCAATCGAGAAGACGACGATGACAACCACCAGTAGGGACTCGCCATAATTGCAATGATTGTTTAGGTAAGAGTATCCTTGACTCTCATCGTCCTTCGCAAGGACTTGCCTCCTGCTCGAGATTTCAGCTATTATACGCGAATGCCTGCAGGCATCTGAGACAAAGAACCGATAATATTTATTTATTTATTTATTTATTTATCTATTTATTTATTTATTATTTATTTATTTACTTACTTATTTATGTATGCATGGTATGTATGCACATTTATTTATTATTTATTCATTTATTCATTATATTTATTTGTTTACTTATTATCTATTTTATTTATTTATTTAATTTATGCCTTTATCTGTAAAAAGCACATACAAAATCATCAATTCTGTAAATGTTTGTTGGTTTCGCTTCCTGTCAATGCCTTACGGCCTCGTGACTTCAGAGATGGCGAGTGTCTTGTCTGACCGATCCACAAGAAGATATACAAAATCTGTAAGATACATTTTAGAGCTCAGTTAGTCCATTTGGCATTAAATCCGTGATGTCAATCATATTATCTTGGGGGCAGGACGATCTTATTCATTCACCACGCCTCCCCCCCCCGATTAAATATGATGCATTCATGGATTTTTGCCAAGTGCCAGTTTCCAGTCAATTTGTCTAACCATACGCATTTGGTCTTCTGCTTTCGTTTACCTCGACTCTTGCTTTGACAGGAATGACAGAATAACATGATAACCTTTTCCAGATCGAGACCTTTTCGTCTTGCAACGGTGAAACGAAGTATATCAGCATTCGACTTACTTCTGTCTAAATGTGAATGAGGGGAATCTCTTTACTTTTTAGAGAGGGTGAATAGTTTTAACTCTCAGGGAAGTGTAGTTGCAATCACTCTCAAAGGAGTAAATTGAG
Source organism: Eucidaris tribuloides (assembly GCA_001188425.1). NCBI lineage: Eukaryota > Metazoa > Echinodermata > Echinoidea > Cidaroida > Cidaridae > Eucidaris > Eucidaris tribuloides. The sequence goes on along the minus strand of JZLH01S0621916.1, from coordinate 21,942 downwards.
TCGTACTTTTACTCTAAACAAAGTGATCTATGACTCCTCGTAAACAACATAAACACATTTTGTGCCGTTCATACGGTCGTTTGGTGCAAGTCGAAGCAGTAAGTCGAAAGATGCATCACACAATCATGGACCTTACCACTATTTGGAGTTTCTGGCGCTACTTTGATCTGTCTTGGTTGTTCTGCTTCATCGTTAGTATCCTGTGGTTGTAGCGGTGGATGTTTGACTTCTTGCAACATTGTGGTTGTTTGTTGTTGCTGTTGCCACCACTCACGGCATTGTGGTTCATCGGGGTCGGCGTTGGCACAACTGTCTGGACAGGCACCAGGATCAAAGAATTGACTAGCACCTCTGAAGAATCTACCGAGTAGATATGAAGACACAAGGTAATAAGTATTATGGTAGAACAAGTACTTGCTCAATGCCTCTCCCAAAGTGTCGTTTTTGCTTGTTTTGTCTTGGGGATTTTTGTCGTCTTTGTTACTGTTGTTTATGTAAACCGGTTTGATTTATAATTCCATCTATTTACAGAAGACATACTTAATAGATTATTACTAGAACATGATAACTGACTTTTAATACAAATTAGGAGTCATTAATGCACTTCTCTCAATAGTATTCGCCCAACGTTCACATTAAGTTGCGTCGTCCGTGACGCACGAGGGCGTCATACGTCTTAATATGACAGGGAATGGAAACGTTGTGAACCAGTTTGCTCAAAACTCCAAAATATCTCGTGTCCTATCATATTATCAAGCAGCAATTCACACCAATTGTTTATATCTTTTAATGGGATGGTGGTAGAAAATGCTCCAGATTTCTGGCGTTATAGAGTGTATGACTGGGGAGTTCTTGTTGTTAGAAGGATGAACAAAAGATTGATAATGAAACTAATAAAAGAAAAATCTGAGATATTTGGACATACGCTAATACTTAAATAGAGAACTTGTTTCATACCTGAAAAATAGAAGGCTAGACAGGTGAGGCAGAGAGAGACACAGGATAAATGAAATCATAACAAAAACAAAAGGGAGTAGATTGGATTGATGTATGGAAATTTGTTTAAATTATCAGCACTCTGCGCAATCTCGCGTGAAAACTGTGGACAAACTTCGTCCTCCAGAAAAAAAATTGAGTAATGATGGGGTTCGTGGGCACAACAAAAGCGTCATGGATCACACATATGTATAAAAGATTGGATACTTTTCTTTGTACAATAAGTACTGCACTGCAAAATTAGGATTTGTAACTCTATCACCAAGCGTGTTGCCCAGTAAAGATACCAATCATCACGTTGAATTTTAACACTCTTGGTGTGTTTGAAACATCAGAATGATTTCTTGTAACACAAAAGAGAATCACCTATATCACCAAAAGTGTTGAAATTAGTTCTAGGACACCTGTACCCCAGAACATCTATCCCCCAACAATTAACCCCTGGAAATTTACCCCCACAGGTAAATTCCCCTCTCCTCTATCCAGTATAATTACCCCTCAGGACAATAGTCCTTTTGGTAATTGTCCTAGGGGATAATATTGTCCTGGGGATAATTTCCCGGGGTAATTGTCCTAGGGGATAACATTGTCCTGGGGGTAATTTCCTGGGGTAATTGTCCTAGGGGATAACATTGTCCTGGGGGTAATTTCCTGGGGTAATTGTCCTAGGGGATAACATTCTCCTGGGGGTAATTTCCTGGGGTGATTGTCCTATAGGGGATAACACTTTCCCGTGGGTAATTGCCCGGGGATTGTCCTTAAGTGCTACTTTTCTGGGTGGAAATTATCTGGGGTAAATGTCCGGATACGATTGAAATTTAACACCACATCTAGTATCTACATTGGGTAACACACTCGGTGTTTGATTTAACACCCCGGTGTTTGCAGCGTGCTTACCCGGGCAAGCAGTCTCCACATTCCCTGTCACCCGTCGAACTGCAAGCAGTCAACTCCACGGTGTTGACGCAAATTCGGCAATGGACACACTCGTGGTCCCATCCAGGGGAAAAGGTGCCTTCATCACACGGTTTACACACGGCGTCACCGTTCCGTCCATTTCCACATGGCTGAAGAGATAAATACAGATAGATAGATAGATAGATAGATAGATAGATAGATAGATAGATGTTATCATTTCGTGGCCATAGGTTAAATTACATGTGCTTTACAATTAA
>JZLH01S0621916.1:7271-14771 GCA_001188425.1 Eucidaris tribuloides | reverse complement strand
AATAATAGAAAATCTTGGTCTGTGAAATAGACTATGTGGAGGGAAACTGAAGGGAAATTCCCTTTACGTCATTTCCAAATGTCCAATGGTGCATTAACAATTGGCGCATTCGATTTCTGATTTTCTTTGTGTGTGTCTTGTAATTCGTGTTATTCTATGTGTACCCTATCTGTATTTGTGTAAGTAAGATAGAAGATTCTTTTGCGCGCGATTGTGGTTTACATGAAAGTGATTATTACCCAAATAAATTCAGTGCAAGCAGTTTTAATGAATGTAGGCCTATATCTTCCAGTTCAAGATTATTTTCTTTTCTCACATAGGTACAAAAGAGCAAAATCTTATCCCCAAACTGATTTTCTTTCTCTTTCAATTACAGTACCTAAATTAAAGCCTTGTTGTCTACGTATGTTTATGGGAATCGCTCTGAGAAATATTTATAAATATATATAACAGAGGAGTCACATACTGTCAAACTCCGTTCTGATTGTCAATTTTCTGCCGGTGTGATTTGGTGACAATATTCAATTGTTGTTGGTAATGATGATGATGATGATGATGATGATGATGATGATGATGATGATGATGATGATGATGATGCAGATGATGATGATGATGGTGGTGGTGGTGGTGGTAGTAGTGGTTGTGGTGGTGGTAGTGGTGGTGATTATTATTATCATCGTCAGTTATTATTATGTTGTTGTTGTTATAATCATTATTGTTGATTTTCACAATTTGCATGGTTTTAAAAATTGCTATACCAATATTTGAGTACTCGGGTTTTCTGAATCGATTATACTCGAAATCATAAACTCATCACATTTTAGAATGAAATCCAGTTAACATGCGATATGCGTTAAACACGACGTTATCTTGGGCACAAACTTTGGAGACATCACAAAGCCATAAGGATTTCTAAAAGCATGGTTGATGTGTACAAAATTTGTTAAAAGTCATTTTTCGATAAAAATCAGTAAGAAAATGTTGAATAACATTATACTGTAGAATATCGTGTTCCGGAGTCTTTTTAGGAATACAAAGAAAACAGGAACCAACAAAAAATGGTACATTCAGTGCAGTTCATTATTATATTGTATATTTATTCCAAATTAAGTCCAAAACTGATATCACTCAAGAAATAAAAAAAAAAACATTCCAAATGCCTGAATACATTGGCTCACAGTAACCTGTTAGAAACACAATGATATGCCCTGATTATTTCAGATTTGTTTGGCATGGCACTTGCTCACATAAATATAAAATTGGCTCTTTCATCTTGGGTACAAGCACCACCACTTATGTATCAATCTAATTGCTTATTTTCAAAAAAGGAGAGAATACAGAAACAAAAATCACCATAATTTACAATTAAGACATGCCTGAAAAAGTGCACATATTACACACACGCGCCCGCACTCACACACATAGTCACACATACACCAAAAAATGACCAATAAATCTTTAAATTTACATTTGCATATCATTATAAAACACACGTCTTTTTACACAAACCACAATATGAAGGAATTTGGTCATCATTTCACGACAAATTATCAAGTCATACTACATTTGTAATATTTACTTTTTGAGGATATCTATGTTTGTGTAGATTAACAGTATTTTTAGCCCCAAACAGCCAAATATGTAAGATATTGTAAGGCCACTAAGGTCCTTTTTCCGGAATAAGTGCTGAAATTTGCATTGCGTATGCATTTCTAACCTTCAATCATCACAAATTCTGATTAAAGCTAGTTTTCTCATATACATGTATCTACCGGTATTTCACAAAATCGCACTAAATATATTTTTTTCTGTAACTTAACTTTTCTACACTCTTAAAAATTCCGGGTCAATCTCACTCGGAGAAAGGATGCGTTGGGGGCACACCCGGAAAAGGTTCAGGTTTAACCACATATTTTGGTCAACCTAGACCCGGCATTTGGTTAAAATCAGTAGCGTAGCCAGCTTTTTGCCATGGGGGGGGGGGGGGGGGGACAAGGCACCCGAATGTACCGACAAACTCGCAACGTATACATGTTGTGTAATGATAACAGTTAAATGATTTACGATGATAGTGAATAATTAATACACAGGGGCGGATCTAGCTTTTTGGTAAGGGTTTTTTTTGAACGAATGGTGATGGAAGAAAATAAAAAAAATGCATGTTTGCGCGCAAAGCGCGCCAAAAAATTTAGAATTGTGTATGTTTGCGTGCAAAGCGCAGTGAAAATTTTAAAAATGCGTATGTTTACACGCGAAGAGCCCCGAAATTTAAAAACTGTTTATGTTTGCGCGCGAAGCGCGCCAAAAATTTTAAAATTGTGTATGAAAATTTGTTTTGCACTGTTTTTTAAAACAAATTTTGTGATACGTTTTGGTTTTCCTGACATCTACTAACATAATAAGACCCTACAAATTCTTCACTTGGCAGCCCGAAGGGGGGGGGGGGGGTTTAAACCCCCTAACCCCACCCTTGTAGATCCGCTACTGATACAATTATAAGAAGTAATCCCAGCAAACACGAAACGTCCAGAAAACGTTTTCTCTGCGTTCTAGAAAGGTCCGATGCGTTTTCGTCCGAATGAAACGTTTTTAAAACGTTTAAAACGTTTCCTTAGGACGAATATGCTTCTTCTACTATAATGGTAATGTATGCGCGTGTGAGCAAAGCGAACGAGCGCTTCAGACATCAATAGATTTTCAAGTCAAAGAAAGTTGAAACGTTATATTTCACAATCGTAACAAAACCTTCTGATGTTCTGATATTATTATATCAGCACTCAGCAGAACTGTAATTAATAGGAACACACAAGTATAATCATGCAACAATTTTAGTTATTCAACATTGCTTGGGAAGAATATTTTTCGAAGTCTATGAGAATAGGAACGTCAGTGGGCAAATTAAAGGCAATTTGAGGCTTTTGATTTGGCTGGTGAACGAGGAACGGGCCGAAGGGCAAAATATTTCCATCCACTTCACATGGTGGAGCTAGTGTGCCCCTATATCAAACAGCGTTCTATTCTTTTTTCCCAAGATTTTTTCCTAAATGCACCCGTTGCGGAAACGCCGAATCTTTCACAATTATGTTGTAAGCCTGGAAACATTTTGTCGGTACAACATGATGTTCGGGTCGGTTGATTTAGAACGTTGTCTGTAGTGACTCAAGTTGACTGTACTATACCGCTAACGACAATCATAGTATTCATGACAAGGCGGTTTGCCTGGTTACCGAAAAACACCTGACATGAAGAAAATCACTTATGCGAGCGAGCGGAGCGAGCGAGCTTGAAACAAAAATGATTTTTACATTTGAAAATGTAATTTTTTTCAATATTTTTGTCGGTTTATAAGATATTTCGTCGGTATAAAATTATTTTTTGTCGGTCCGCATGTACCGACGGAGTCCTTCGTGTACCGACAAAATTCCGAAAAAGCATTATTGGGGGGGGGGGGGGCACTGCCCCCCGCCCCCCCCCCCTTTGGCTACGCTAGCGGTTAAAATTGACCCTTTTCCGGGTGTGCCCCCAACGGATCCTTTTCCGAGTCAGTCTGACCCGGGATTTTTAAGAGTGTATAAAAGTGAAGAGTTGTCTGTTATCTCATATGACATTCGATAATATTTCCCTCTGGGGATCAACTTGCCAGTCATTTATTTTATCTTCAGTCACAACAATTTCATGTATTTATTCTTTGTTGTATGTTTGCTGTTTACTGCCAACTATTATGCCATTCCGTAGTCTGTGCAAATGATTGAAAAAATAATATGACTACATCCATATTGAGTGGATGGATTCGCATTAAAACAAAATCATCTACATGTTTGCAAGAACAATCGCATTGCTATTAGGATATTGATCATGACTGTGAGAGAGAATGTTTGTCGAAAATTATACGTTTCAAAGGCATCGATTAACATTGTGAAGGTTCAATTAAAGAGAACTATCTTAAAAGATGAATTTAAGTTCAAGTTTAAACATGAGTTTCATCTTAATATTGGATTTTCAATATGCCGGACCATATACCCCTGTTAGAAAGTGTTGCTTCCCAGGAATTCCAATCTTGTATTGAAATCCTTACAACAATACAATACCACTTTGTATAGACATTACCACATGTAGTACTTCTACATATTTTTTTTCGAATTGTTTGCAAGGTATGACATTCATATTTGTCTTCATTTTCACTTCATCTTCCATCAGAAACGGCAGGTCTACTTGAGTTTGTGAGGGGCATAGTAATTTCTTTGCAATACCATTACCGTTTCTCCAGTTTTAAATAATGGCGAGTTGTTTGACACTCGATACAACATCTACAAATAGTTATTTACAAATTATAGTAACAACATATCCACGAAATACAAGTATACTTCAGCTATTATGTATGTTTAACTTAACATCTTTCTCAAAATTCCGACATTTATTTTTGTAATTACTGAGGAATTTGTATAAACTGGGCTCATTGTGTGTGTTTCCCCCTTGTTCCTTTTTTTTTCTTTCATACTTTCATTTTTCTTCGGTCTGTTGTTGTTTTCTTTTTCACTCGGCTGTGTTCATCACCTATTTACAATTTACGCTTTATTATTTATCAGGCGCGTTGGCACATATCTCGAATACAAAGCATTGGAGGGGCAGAACATTGTACGTGAACAATGCTCTGCCCCTCCAAGGCTTTATCTTCGTGAAACGTGCCGACGCCTCTGTTATTTTATATTTATACTTAAAGAGGAATGAAACCCAGACATCTACTTGCATTCAGAGAATAGATAACAATAAGAGAAAGAAAAATGGTGAAAGTTTGAACAAATTTGATGAACCGTTCAAGAGTTATAAATGTTCAAAGTTTACATAATCCTGGCAACACTACCACTCTTTGAGATGAAAGTGTGGAGAACTCCCCATTGGTTTTGTACACAATTTTTTCACAAATTTAGGTTTTTCTGAAATGTTAGTTGTGAAGGTAATCAAATTCTTCCAGAAAACATGTACAAATCATTTTTGCTGGGACATACTTGTACAACAAGCAATAGGCAATCAGATATTTCATGAAAAATGAGAATAAGTGACAATTTGTGTACAAAGCCAATGGGGAGTTCTCCACACGTTCATCTCAAAAAGTGGTAGAGTTGCCAATTTAAGAATCCTCCATAACAATGATTAAATAAACTTTGAACATTCATAACTCTTGAATAGTTCAACCAAATTTGCTCAAACTTTCACCGTAGTATTTCTTTTATTGTTCTGTATTCTCTGAGTACAAGAAGATGTCTGGGTTTCATTCTGCTTTAATTGTCTAAATTAGATGATCAGATCATCATTTCGACAACAGAGACAGCCTAGCTGAGTAATTGCTCATGCTCTCTCGAGTCGTCTTCATCTTCTGCGTGATCTTCCACATTACCGGCTTGGACATGTTGGATGAGTGGTTCATTCTCTTGGATATGATGATGCTCATCGCCTATTTGAACCTTGCTGACGCCACCGATGGTAATGTGAATATGGGCAGCAGAAGAAGTCGGGTTCGGTGATCTCTGCTTTTCTTGATTTTCCGTGGCACGGCCCTGAGTCATTTTCCGTTTGACTACAGGAGGAGCAACATCGGTATTATTGGTGCCCGCTGCACCGCTTGCTTCGTCAGGAGAAGTGGGAGCATTCACTTCAGTAGGAACTTGTGGGTCGTTGGTATTTGGCTTTGGTCGATCAGGTCGGACGGCAGCTGTTGATGACTTCTCTCCTTCTTCGGCAATTGTCTCGAGTCCCTCATCTGAGAACAGTGCCGCTTCTGGTTCCTTCGAGCCATTCACCCGATGACGACCATTTCCTAGATCGGGATTGATTCCAATTGGGGGAGAGGGTCGCCTGCGCAAAAATGTCGCCATGTCTTCGGGGCGGGGTCCACTGCCTGAACGTCTGCGCGGAAAAGTTTCACCTATCACATTACCAGCTACAGCACCACCCTCTAGCCCCTCTGTGACCATCTTAGTATCAGGGCGATTTATCGGGCGTCCATTAACAGAAGAACCGTCATTCTCTTTAGGATGTTGAGGCATAGCCATGTCTTCGAAACGCAATCCACCGCTTGAACGTCGGCGCGGCTCAGTTTCGCCTCTGACATCGCAAGCTTTAGCGCCGCCCTCCAAACCCTCCGTGACCACCTTAGTATCAGTGCGATCTATAGGGCGTCCACTGACAGAAGGATCGTCGTTCTCATCCCAATGTTGAGGCATATCCTTTCGTAGTTTAGAGGTTGACTCGGCTGAAGATGTCACGGTTAAGTGACCCACCGCATCAGAAGTAGAATTTGACAAAGAACGTGGTTTGATGATGAACGGCAAAACACCTTCAGGACTGTAAATAAGATAGAAGTTTTTAGGTGTAATAAATTATGTGCATAAACACAAGCAAATAGGTGGACTTCAGTATTGGTCGCTTACCCTTATTATGGTAAAAAAAAAAAAGACTAACATCCAAGTAGTGTCTGGTTATACTTCGTGCTTTTGGTAAGGTAAAGACTGGCAAGAATAACAAATGAGAATTAAATATGAGGAAAATACATACTGTAGTAATCCGTTGAAATTTGAACAATTTAAAAGTGAATGCCGTAATGTATTCAGCGAATTTCACTACTTATATGAAGAGAAATAATACATTTACATTGAGCAAATTCTATTGAAATATATTCAAATACCGAAATCTACGAAAAATCTACTTGAATTGAATTTGAATTTATTAACAACAACACAAGACAAAATTACAAATGTACATTTACATTCAAAAGGTAACATACTCGTATACATATCCATACATGAGTTACAAAGATAAAGAAAATGTCCATGGCATATTATATTATAATAATGTCATATAAAAACTTGTAAATTTGCCATACCTTATCAATACGCAAAATATGATTGAATTCCTAAAATAATACGTAGAACTATAGCAAGAATTGACGCTATTTATAAATAGTGAAATAGCGATTCAAATAAACATATTTTCAAACTTAAACTGTTGTTAAAGGGAAAACCAAAAGTTAGCACGAGTGCTAGTCGAGATTGGTTCCCAAGTTTCAAAACGGTATGCAAAGTCAATTTTAAGTATACATGTTCACATCCAACAATTAAGCAGGAACATTTATTTTGACTTAATATATTATTTGATCTTTATGATTTATCAATGCTTAAGAGTCTAGTTCTTAGGTTTTTGCGAAATAATGATCGTGTTTGTTCTTCTCTCATATGTATGGGCAAGTTATTCCAGAGCTTTGCTCCAATGAAAGAAATTGAAAAAGTCCCATGAGTGGTATTACATTTAGGTAATCGTAGCATTAAATGCTCTCTTCCTCTTGTTTTATGCATGTGATTCATCAGATCAAAATAATCCATTAACAAATGTGGTAGATGTCCTTTGTGCAGGTCATATACAAATGTTGATACTGAATGCTCGAAAAGATTTTGTACAGTTAATACCTGTAGACGTATAAACAGTGCCTTTGAACTCGTTCTAAAT